>JAWPHD010001793.1:0-293867 GCA_037043455.1 Cyrtodaria siliqua | reverse complement strand
ACTGAATTCAGAGGTCATTGAAATCGAGAACAGTTAAGAATGGTTGTAGCGCAGTTCACGTTTCACCACGATATACCACGATAATGGGAGCCATGACGTTAGAGAGAGAAAATGTTTTGCCGAATAAAATTGTTTTACAATGTTGTGTAACATTCATTTAATGTTTAAATCAAAATGATGTTATTATTGTACAAACTGCTAAAATTTAGCTTTTACAAGACATGTAGTAATTCTATAAGCGGTGTATGTAAATTTGAAATGTGGCGGTGCTCACTGTAGATGTATGAGAATATCGACAGGCTATGTGCCTGTAGTAAGTGTTATTATTATAAGATATAGTTTCTATCAGACATTTATGATTTCAGAATATTGAAAGACCCAGCCATGTTAGACCCCTTCTGGTGGCTACTTCCTTTAGTGTAGATGTTTCATTAACTTAGCTGTAATATAAGCACATACTTCACATGCAATAAAACAGTTATAGTAACATAACAGTTATAACTGTTCTCTATTGCAATCAGTCTCTTTACTGTGCTGTTACCTGTTACAAATTCATATAAATCTCATTGCAGGTGGTCACCCTCACAACTGGAACAAGATAGAGGCAGTCTGTGTATCTAGCATCCATGAACTCAATCAGAAGATAAGAGAGGCCAACTTCAAAATACTAGCCACCGCCCCTCTCCATCAGCCGTCCACAGATAAAACCGTCCCCACAATCTCACAGGCAACATCAGGTATGTCAGAATAGAGCATTATATGGTGAACTGGTTGTTTGCCTATGTCCGACTAACCAACAATATAACAATGAGAATCTACATAATCATAGTCCGACAAACTTAGTGGATAAGGCTTTATCATTTCATTGGAAGTAAGTCACATGAAATAGGAATAACCAGAATCACAAAGTGTTAGTATCGACTAATCAGTATAGAAAATGTACGAAGTACACTATAACAAGGAGAATTATACATAATAATAGTCTGAATAAATATACTTAACGCCATTAAAAGCATGTTTTACAGATCAGCAGAGCTTATGCCGTGTTGCGGCGTCCGTAAGTCCGTAAACTTTTTTTTGTAGCGACTACTCCTCTGAAACTACTGAATGGATTTTCAAGAAACTTTACAGAAAAATGTTGCCCATGAGGTCTAGTTGATCCTAGCAAAAATTCTATTGATGTGAAATCCAAGATGGCCACCAAATCTAAAAAAAGATTTTTAAAAACAAGTTTGTAGCGACTACTTCTTGAAAACTCTAAGTGATATTGATATGGGAATTTTTCTAAAATGATCAGCATGACATGTTTTGATTCAACGTTAAACATGGCTGCCCGGCCATCTTTGTTTACATAGAGTTATTTAGTAAAAACTTGTAGAAACTACTTGACGGATTTCCATGAAACTTCACAGGAATGTTGCTCTTGATGTCTAAATGATCCTAGCAACATTTCAGGTTGGTCGGAAATTCAAGATGGCCGCCACAGCTAAAATAGATTTTCAAGAAACAAGTTTGTAGCGAGTACTTCTTGAAAACTATAAGTGATATTGATATGGGACTTTTTCTAAAATGATCAGTATTGAATGATGTTGATCCTTGTCGAAAATTATTTTAATGCGACGTTAAACATGGCCGCGCCAGCAGCCATCTTTGTTTACATAGAGTTATATAATGAAAACTTGTAGCGACTACTCCTCTGAAACTACTTGACGGATTTTCATGAAACTTCACAGGAATGCTGATCTAGCTATCAAAAGCCTATCAGTAGAGCTTCAAGGTCATTGACCTCTTGTTTTATTTTGTGTTTATTTTCAAGATCGATTGTGGTGTTATGTCCATGTTAGAAATTATCCACATTCCCTATAAATCTGGTGACCGATTAAATTCATATATTGAAAGAAGTAAAATTGGAATTATGCAATCTATCTTGGAGACATTTTAATTAGAAATAAACACAAAATAAAAAAACTTGCACTTTTAATGGCTATATAATGAATAAGGCTTTATTATTACTTGTCCAATACCTAATACACTGAAGTGACTTAAAGTGAATATAGCGACACAGCCAAACAGCCTTTATTAATGAGAGGTCTGAAAATCTTGAAAAAAAGTGCAAGAATTATCAAAATCGGATAATAAACGAAGAAGATGTGACCATTTGAAGGTTGTTCTAAAACGGATTTTGAGAACTATGGCATGATAGTTCTCAATTTACCATATTTTGCATTTTGGTGATTATCATTTAAGCAAAGAAAATCACTGCAAATGAATGCAAAATCCATCACTGGCCATATAATGCATTGTAACACTTTAGTATACTTAAATTTCCATGCCTTGTTGTGATTTTCCCTCTATAAATCGGTTAATTAACATATTTATAAATATTCCATGTATGGTAATTTAGAACTGTGATGTCATAGTTCTCAAAATGGCAGCTTCCATATCCGTTGCAGCAGAATGTTCATATGATCATATCTTCTTTGTTTATCATCCAGTTTTGGTAATTATTTCACCCTTAACCAAGTTTTTCAGAACTCTCAATAATAAGATTTTTGGCTGTGTAACTATATTCCCTTTAAATAGGAATACCCAGAATCACTAGTGATAAGAGTCGACGACCGATATAGGTAATGTACCAAATACACGCTATCCTCTATGAGTGACAGTAATTTTGCTGTTTGGGTGACCATACACTTATCAGATACAAGACAAAGTTATCATACCTATGTTGCTTGGCTGTTGTGATATCATATTGTTGCTAATTCATGAACAGTCTGTAGAAGTAACCTCTGACAAAGACTAGTGTTATATTAGTCTTACATTTGATTTTGTTACATGGGAACATGCTGCATTACACTGCATTGTAATAGTTTAAAATAAATAAAATTGAGTACCAATGTTGTTGTTTTCTTGTAGTTGGCGGTATAACTGATGTGAAGGACAACGTGTCTGCTGACCCCAACAAGAAGACAGTATCTCTGAAAGATAAGGTAAGTCTGCATACTTTATCAGTCCTTCGGTCAGTCACATATTGTGTTTCAACCATTTTTGTCTGAACCACAACTTCATAACCAGTACACAGATTAGGATTTCCTATTTGCATAAATGCTTATAACATCAAGACGATGTGTCACATTCAAATCCCAGTTTCCTAACGCCAAAGTAGAATTCAGACTTCAACGCTCAAAGTTAGGTTTCTTCGTGTCTTTGCCATATCTTCTTAACACGGATCTCCAGCTGTGGCAATGCTTATCACATAATTTAGCATTCAGTTCCGGCATCCTGTCACCAAGGTCACACTTGCACTTCAAAGGTCAAGGTGAAGTATCTTCGTGTTTTTGCCATATCTCCTAGAACAGTGGGCAGATTTGGTTGTTTCGTATCACATCTAGGGGATTTCGTCAGAATTGCTGACATTGCTTGTTTGAAGCTATAAAATGGTTTATTTATTCATTTAACAAAGGTTGACAATACAGACTATGTCTATAACAGAAATTAGATTTCATGGTTAAAATTTATAGCTGATATAGTCGACTCATACTTCATATATAATTTTCACTTTAACCCCTCCTACTCATCGCCTGCAGGGCTCCCATGTAAAGGTTGTATTGCAGCAATGGTCCGGTATTGGTTCAGGAGTTTACTTTTTAGGGATGATCAGTACCATGCCTAGTTGTGCATATCGCCGCCGTGTTCCGATTGAATGATTTTTGGTGGAGTTATGGCCCTTTACTATTTTCAGATACTGGGCAGTTTGAAGAAGCGTTCCTTCCTCACTTTCTTTACAACTGAATTGCCTGAAACACGAAGTAGAAACTTGTTTGCCTCCTCATTTATACAGATATGGGCAGTTGAAGGTAGTATTGAGTATAACTTGTTTCATTGTTAATAAACTTATATTGAGCCCTTTGCAAAGAAAACACAGCAAAAAGCGGTAACTACCGAAAGGATCCGGGTTCAGAACTGGACTGGCTAGTTGTTGGACATCCTGATTGAAAGATCAGTACTGTAGACGAGACCAGTTGGTTTTCTGAACCTCATCATTTGACATAGTAGTGGGTTTATGTGACTTGCACATTGATCCCAACTTGCATATGCACATATCATGTTGCAAGGTAAGCACATTGCAAACCATGGGTGCTTCCAAGTAAAATGGAGAACAAGTGGTTGATGCTGCGGACCAACAAGCCTATTTAATGGACAATTGCAAGAAGTTCTTTAATATGATGTGTAAAACCAGTGGGCTTGTGTCTCTGTTAGATGGTTGAATGGTGTTTTCTGTCATTTTCAGCACATTTTAGACTATACATAACTTTAAGTGGGAGAGGCAGACACTTTCTCACTTAAAGTATGGACCTTTTTTTGTACTTACCCACTTCCAATTGGTGATTTCATCATATTTATTAGATACATTCACCTTTAAATGCTTATATGTTGTGAAAAAAACTAATCAATTTGATATTTAAAGAATTGCATCCCATCGTATATCGTATATTTTCCACATTTAGAAAAAGGTGTCATAAATTCAGATATATCACTGTAACCCAATATTGTGAATGTTGATGTTCGTTTCAGCTTTGTCCACCCTGGTGTGTGCGTCGTTCCAGGAAGATTCCTACGGTGTGGTACAGATGGCTCTACCCGACATCCTGACTGCCATGATTGACTTACAGGAGGTAGGAGAAGAATTGTATACACACTCTCACAGCGTTGCTTGAAATATAATTTATTTTAATCTGGCAAACAAACAATTGGAGAAGTCTGTTTTGACTGTTTTCCTAATTTGTATTACTTCTAATTGTGCGGTACTAAAACTTTTAGAAACAAATCTTTTAAATGTGCTATTACAGATGTGTTCAGTCTTCATTGAAAAAAAGTAAGATGAGCAGAATACTTTGGATCACAAACTTAGTTGCATCTACCAGATTTATGTCATAAATCAAGCTCAAATGGTTTTCCTTTGCTCTTGCTTATGATATAATTTTCATAAACCTGAAGGTCTGAGCCTAAACCATGCTATAAATGCCGGTATATTTCAGCCGTGCTATAATTGACTCGGCAGTTATACCATGGTCTAATGCTATTAAGCTGTTATTTTTACTGAAAAAATGCAATGCCCTAAAACTTCTTGCACACGTGTACTTGGATAAATGGCTATGGTACAAAACATTTATATCATATTTTTCTCGTATACG
Source organism: Cyrtodaria siliqua (assembly GCA_037043455.1). NCBI lineage: Eukaryota > Metazoa > Mollusca > Bivalvia > Adapedonta > Hiatellidae > Cyrtodaria > Cyrtodaria siliqua. The sequence goes on along the minus strand of JAWPHD010001793.1, from coordinate 288,672 downwards.
ATTTGTACTGCACTCTCATACAAATCGCATATACTCGGAAAAATTATGCTATAAATATAACTTGACAATTTTCTTTTCCCTTGTATAGTACGTTTTTTATGGAATATCCCAGTCTCCTTAACTGTAATCATTTTCATGAATTCTACAATTTAAAACTTGTTATATACATAAACTTCTGGTTGTGTACAAAGCCATGTAAAATTCCTATACTTGAGTATATTTTGCCATGCTTGTTACAAAGAAACATCATATTTTGTATTTTCAGAATGTAGACAAACACTTTAAACTGACTGGTGGTGTCAGCAGACGAGCACAGAAGGACCAATCAGCCAATGACCTGCCGCTGAAATATTTACTGCAGACCACTCTCAAAAGCTCTGTATATAGAATAGTCAATACATTTGGAAAGCATTTGCTGTGAGTTTCTGCTTCTGGAATATTTTCATTTCTGATTTATTTTGATTTTGTTGGTACATACCACTAAGTGCTTTTGTTAATTACTCTAATGCTCTGCTCTTTATGTAATTTAATATACGCTATGTATTACAGCTAATCTAATTGAATCAGATCCGAGTTTTTGTTAAACCATTTCATTTTTACGTCCACTGAAGGGCACCTGTCCTAAATTTATCTGTAAATGTACATTGCATATAATATAATATATCTACACTAAATTATTTTGTCTCTTTTCAGCGAAATACAATTACCAGTTGAAACAGAGAAAAAGCTGCGACATTTTATTGAATATAAAGAATAATTCACAGAGGAAAACAAATCAATCTTTGGTTGCTAAAACTCCTTATGGTGATACAAATTTCTGACATTGCCGAATTGTTGAATTGGCTGCTTCAGAATATTTGCTTTACAGAGAATTGGTGACACAATTGTTTGTCGAATTGAACAGAAGTTTTATGACAACACTAATTGTGTTATATTCAACGGTTTAATGAAAATGAAGGTTAAATTAGCAAAAGATATATTATCTTTAATAATTCAAACCATGTGTGCCAGAGAACATAAGAAATCTACAGTGGATAAAATGTGCTGAATTCAACATAGTGCAGTGATGTATTGATTCCTAAAGTCGATATACAGAATGGAGAGGGTGTCCAGATTGAAGATGTTATGGACAACCTTATAATAAGTTGTGTTCAATTTAAACATGAAATAATTGATCATGGAGGAGCTGACAAATTGTGATATGTGTGACTAGGGATAGCCATAGTGCCGTGTGTGTTATAATTACATGTACTACGAACACTCATGATTAGTGTTATTACAGATAGTGGACCCTGAGGATCGGTGTTACAAAAAAATACGTACCCTCGCGATCAGTTGTATACTATATAAATTACTTGTACTATATAATGAATATGTGCTATGGATCCTTCGAGATCAGTGTAATATTATTGCCTTACTAAGGATAACCACAGAAGACTGCGTTCAGTGTCATATTGTTTATGTGTATATATGGACAGTCGTAGCGGACCCTCACAATCAATGTTATGATATATGTACTATGGATCCTTCGCGATCAGTGTTAAATTTTGAATTTAATTATATTCGAGAGTGGACTCGTTGCAATCAGTGTTATATAATACATGCCAATTACACACAAATTTGTATACTAACTCCTAGCTTATAATGTAAAAGCTTATAATGTAATTGTTTTCTAGGGGGGAAAATTGGATCGTGCACATGTGGTTCCAATAGGGAAATTCAAATGCTTGTTATAACTTATAATTGGTTACCTTGGTTCTGATAAAAGAAGTTACGCCTCAGATTTGAATTTCCTATTTAGCAGAAAACCTTTAAAGATTTTTGTGTTAAATACTTTCAATTAAGAAAGATCACTTCTTTTATTTTATTAAAAGTTCTGATAAACTTACTTATGGTTTCTTTTATATTTAGTTTCCAATTTGTGTAATCAAACCTTCCATAAAGGATGATGTTTGTAACCTCATTTGTTGCCATGATTGTATCCCTCCCGTCTACAGACCAGTGACATGCCAGTCTACCCCACACAACATATTGCATGTGCGTAGCATTATCTTGTTATTCTCTCAGGAAGATTCCAACACTGCAGGCCTAATATTATTTATCACATAACGTCACTTGTTAGCAGTGTTGAACACCCATTTAATATTCTGTTGTATTACACACGTAATACAACCTGGAACGATTTTGATTGGTTGAGTTAAACCTGTAACACTACGCAAGTTTATTAACTGAAACTATTTTATTTATTACAATTTCACCCAGATCGGAGTCATAAACTTATTATTTGTGACAGCTTATAAAAATCATGCACGTTAAACAAAACATTGTTGTTGGTTTGTTAAAAAGTTGGCGTAGACTGCTATTTTGTAAAGAGGTAAAACACGAACTCTTTTATACGCAACGTAATGTGTGAGACGCGACGTTAAGACGTCACATATTTTATGACGTTTTGTCGCTAAAGTGTGTCAGTCGACGTGGCGGTTCTATGTCCATCTGAATTATTTTTTTACTAATTTGATTGCAATGTTATGTGATAAAAAGGATCTTAAACGAGTTCCCATTTCATATAAGATTTATGAAACGAGTTATGAATTATTTTAATTTTAACAAGCCTTTTTCTATATATCATAGGTGCACTTTGGAGCATATGTAATACCTTTGGGGGCCTTGTTTCAGAATGTATGACACACGACTAATTTTATTAAAAGCTCTAACCTGCCAAATAAGGGCAAAATTTCACTACAAAATTGTTTATCCAAACCCTTTCCAGGTGTTAAGGTCATAAAATAATGTGTATTTGTCGAATAATAGTACGATTTGTTCAAGGGTACTTAAAATACCGGAGATTGAATATGCGTAAAATGAATTACAAGTTGGTAACTCTTAATTCGACGGTTCAATTTTGGGGTTTGGTCTGGCTGGTTAAAGCCGTTTATATTGTGTCTATATATAGAGTTTGGATTTTCAGAATATGTAAGTTATATATGTAACTCGGCGTCGGTAGGTTTAAAAATGTTCCGCGTGTGGTTGCTGGGGTAGAAGACTACCACTGCAATCTCACAAACACACTGTCACAGGCAGAGGGGTATGACCCCCACCCCCATTCAAATTTATTTTGTCATTTTTTATCATGCTTATTCAAGGTCTTTATCATGACACCTCGTATTTAAACGTGGAAATGTGGCTCCATTGTAAATGGAGTGCCTATTATAGAATGTGCTGCAGTTCTGCAGGTTCTAGGCCTGGATAAGCCTGGCATGATATAACCTTTCATGTGTTGGTGCACCTTAAAACTCAATTCAATTTAGAAAGGGTATACATCTGTTTTAAACCTTGCCTGTTGATGATAGGACAGGAACTTCAAGTGTAGATATGCATATTTAGTAACGTAAGATAAGACGACAAACTGAAACTAAACCTTAACCTTTAAATAATGGTGTTATGGTGTGGCAATTGTCATAATGTGTACATTTCCAATTGAAAATGTCATGGTATGTTAAGCTACAGGAATTCGAAATTATATGTTGTGAATGAATAAAATGATGAAAAAACGTATTTTAAACTCTCAGAACTTTCTTACTATAGAGTATAATAAAACGATGGGTGGGGTATATATATATTTATTTTTTTCATCATTTTATTCCTACGCAACATATAATATTGAATTCCTGTGGTTAATTAGGGCAGGAAAATTGTTTAAAAATTAATCTTAATTAATCAATGAGCACTCGTCATGGTGAGCGAGTGGACATTTCGTGCCCTGTTAAGTTTTCACATCAAAATATGACTTGCCTCCAGAGTTATAACCTTGTCTATGAACGGGACCTACTAATATATACCGAACAAAAAAAGTTTAACACCACTTTTTAGTGACATAAGGTTGAACATATGAACACTTATATAATTGTTTGAAGATATTAGAAATGCTATGTAAGGACGTAATTTTCAAAAAATTGTTTTATTTTACTGTTTTCTAAAGAAAGTATCTGAATTACCTCCCATATATTAAAAACAACTTATTTCATTATACAAACGTATGGAACAAATTTAATGTTTGACATTGACAAGACTTTCCCATTCTGTCATTGTTTAAAAAATGCTGAAATGTGTTTGCAAACGATTGTTATTCTCAAAACAAAAACATTCCAGATTTCGTAATTTTAAAATTACCTCCCTTTTCACTGAAATGAGAACGATTTTCGATAACCTATAAAAGTATGTTCCCATCCTATTTGCTTTAATTTTATCACCGACTTTGTGGCATTATTATTGGACAAATATATGTCACTATCATTGAACCCGAACATACATGCTTTGTATCTCGTCTATTTTATGTGCTAAATTTATTTTGCTCATTATATATAAATATATTGATAAGGTTATGTGACTTTTGTCATAAACTGAATACATTGGAATTTAAAAGTTGTGAAAAAGAAACAGCAAGTTTTAAGATGTCAGGTGACAACAGCTGGATGCAAGATGACAAAGTGATCCCTATGTATCATTTTTGTTGTCAAAAAGGTGACAATGATAGGGTTATTAGAATAATTCTTCATTCACCTTGAGTGGATACATCATATCTGCAGGAGCTAATGAGATTTTTAGCTCTACAGGCTGAAGGCTATGCTACATTCTGCCCAGAAGTAGATCATGGTGAATGGCCTTGACCTATTTTATCACTTCATTGATTCTGATTTTTTTATTACATCCATTGCCTAGTAATTGATAGCTCTACACTCATCAACCTATCATCCTGTTGCATGCTGTAACTAAGAAATAAACACAAACACAATATGTCAATGCCCTTCAAGGCCTCCACTGACACTTTTGATAGCAAACTCAGCCATCGGGAAACATTTTAATCCATGAAATGAATTTTTTGACCTTTGACCTCCTAGTTTGACCTTTGAGACACTGTCATGATTCTTGCACGCGACACATCTTCTCATTGTGATGAACATTTGTGTGAAGTTTGACTAAATTCCCTTCAGTAGTTTCCGAAGAATGGCTGAGACACGATTTTGGACGGACAGTGCGATTACTATATGCTATAAAACTCAAGACAAATAGTGGTAAGCAATATACTAACATAAAACTTTTGTTGTCATTGAATATATTATACTGTTTAATCTCCCTTTAAAGGGACACTGTCTGTGACTTTTAGCTTATAAAACACACTAATTATGTTCGCAAACATTACACACCAAACATTATTGAATATTTACTAATTAAAAGCAAGATTGTTTGACGGAATTCAATCGCGGTACAAAACAAAAGAGAAACCGCTTCGGGCGTTTGAACTCGCAGCCCAAACTAAAATTACCCTCGCGGTAATAAATAGTGAGCGGGAGCGTAAAGTATGCCGATATCGCTCCCGACTGACTAACCGGGCTATACATATAACGCAATACATACTATGGTGAAAACCTAATGCGCTAATGGAAGTCATGTGATCGCAGAAATGGTAAATATGGTGGGTCCCACTTTATTTACAAATAATAATTAAAGCTTCTTTTTTTTCAAACTCACGAATGTATTACTACAGACTTCTTAGGGTCTATGCTAATGTTTTCATGTATACATTTCACTGAATAAAAGTCGGACGGTTATTTGGTTATGCTCAATATCTGCTTAATTACGGACAGTGTCCCTTGAATGGAAATGTACAAAAAAATAAATAGTTAACATCACTTAAAGCTACACAGTCCCCATTTTAACTGGTAATAACTCATGAATATGATTGAGTCGCGTGTGAAGTAGTATCAAATCGACGAACACCCCAAAAGTCTGTATATAAGGCAGAAATCGATGTGTAAAATTTCACATTTTTATTTAGCCTCCGTACAGGTAACATCGATAAATATACGGCTTCAGAATAAATGTGATAAAAACGCAGTTGCCCGAAACGGGATTTGAACCACAGACAGCTTGTACTTTTAAGTTTTGAAGGATGTACGCTGAACCACTAGACCACGGGTATTTATTGATATGTTGTAGCAATTTCAACACTAATCAGGCATTACGTAATAACTACTGCACACACACTCACAAGCGCTAAATAAGTCGAGATATGGTTGTTTTGAGGCGAAGTATTAGTTTTATATTGATAACATACAGTATTACACCAGGTAATGTTAATTTACACATGCGACAAGATGGACTATATATTTATTGATCCATCTTGAGTTGCGTTCAAATATGGGTAAGTTATTTTGCCTCATAATAAATGGTAGTTCGTATGCTATTTTCTCAAGTAGCTTTATAGTTGAGTGGATAGAGCACCTGACTTGAAATCAGAAGGTCGTGTGTTCGAGCCCCGAAAGAGGCTAACTTTTTTTCTGTAAAAATTACTATTACCTGTGTATAGGTACGATGTGCACTGGTCGATGTCTATACAGTAAATGATTTTCTGCACTATATTTGCTCACTTAAATACCCGATTTTGACATGAGCTGGTGAACATAGTTACAAATAAGGACATGCCTACATAGAAGAAATTGATTAATATAGAGACTGTGTAGCTTTAACGAAAAAATTATTGCTTTCCTTAACGGTGTATATACATGTAAACAGAGGAGTAATAAATCAATAAAACATTATATTTATGGATATGGAAAAAAAAATGTTTCGGAGAATTAGTTGCCATGTGTGGTTACCAGGTATAAAATAGGACCACTGCAAAATCCTGCTACAGGCAGAGGGGTAGAATCCCACTTCATTTTTGCATTTTTGTCATGCTCATTGAAGGTCATCATGACCATGCGTGTGTAAATGTGGGAATATGACTCCATCCTAACAGAATTTGCAGCAACTCTTCAGTTTTGAAGGTTCTCAACCTATTTATTCTCCATAGTATATTTCAATGTTAATGAAGGGTGAGCCTTGCATCATTTCTGTTTGCCCTATATAACTCTAAGTAAACAAAGACGTAATATCAAATCAACAACTACCGGTACATGTCATGCCAGTCATTTGGTAAAGGTTCAAAATGAATACTGCTAATGGTTTGTTAAAAATATATGTCAGTAGTTGCCATAAAATTGTATATTTTAAAATGTTTTTGAGATATTTTGAATTTCTGGTTAACCTGATATTTACTTAGGAACATTTCAACATCAAGAGTAACATTCTGTAAAGTTTCATGAAAATCCACAAAGTTGTTCCAGAGTAGTTGCCACAAATTTTTGCTACGGTAAATAAATCCACGTAAACAAAGATGAGCACTGCCAGCCATGTTTGACATTGAATCAAAATGAATTTTGTTAAAGCTGTACAGTACCTATTTTAACTGGTAATAACTCATGAATATGAATGAGTCCCGTGTGAAGTAGTTTCAAATTGACGAACACTCCAAAAGTCGGTATATAAGGAGAATTTCACATTTTTATTTAGCCTCCATACAGGTAACATCGATAAATATACGGCTCCAGAATATATGTGATAAAAAAATAGTTGCCCGGAACGGGATTTGAACCACAGCCTTGCACTTGTAAGATTTGAAAGATGTACGTTGAACCTCTAGACAACATAGCTATATATGTGTAAGAATTGACCAAAACAACACAGAAATATGGAGAAAAAAATAATTAAGATTTTCAAGTGGGTGTGGGGTGTGGGGGAGAGCGGGGGGAGAGGCGGGAGAAGTGGGAGTGGGTTTGGGGCGGGGGCAGGGGTAACATATATGTGTAAGAATTGACTAAAACAACAGAGAAATATGGAAATACCAGGAACGTGTACCGAATTCGTGTATTTTGGAATTAAAAGTGTCACAAAGTATTTAGGCAGAATTTAGAAAAAATCTCATCAATTTACAATGATCAGGGCCCTACTTGTGAAGCCAATGCAAACAGATGAGACAGGTAGCGCCGTGGTGTAATGGTTAGCACTGCGGCTTAGTAACCCAGGGATCGCGCGTTCAATCCCAGCCAGGACCGAATTTGGGTTAATTATCGAAATATTTCAAAAAGTATTTCCTACCTTACCAGTCCTTCGGATGAGACTTTAAAACCGAGGTCTGCTCGCTAAAATGCTTAGTGCAATACAGCGAGGATAAATAAACGCTTATACACACAACAGATGAGGCCCAGAACACACATTGTTCCGAAGTTCACTGATTTAAATTTAATTCGGTTTTATGGCGCACCAACACATGAAAGGTATTATGGCACCTTACAGGAATGAATATGCCAGGCTCACCTTCCATTTACATCAAGATAAAATGTGAAGATTGGACCTAGAACCTGTTAACCTGCAGAAGTGCTGAACTGCAAAATGAACATGAAGCGGGGGTCCCAGCCCTCTGCCTCTAGTGAGATTTGCAGTGGTTGTATTCTACCCCGGCAACCACATGGGGTTACTGGTCTGATATTAACACTTTAAGACAATTAATAGGATCATTTTTAGAGTAACGTTTTCAAGAAGCATGAATCACCTGGATTGGAGGCTTAATATTGTATGACCCTGTAGTTTTTCTTATCCATTTTACTGGTCTGAGCCTCACTGGCGCTACTGAAAATGGATAAGCAAAACTACAGGGTCATACAATACTAAGCCTCCAATCAAGGTGATTCATGCTTCTTGAAAACGTTACTCTAAAAATGATCCTATTAATTGTCTTAAAGTGTTAATATCAGAGCAAACAATTCTGCAGTTTCTACTCACATCTGGCTGGTTATTGAAGCTTTCATTGCTATAAACACTCTGACCATGTTTGATAGAAATATGTAAAAAAAAAAAGAAGTTTCAAGTGGGGGTGGGGGAGAGTGAGGGGAGAGGCGGGAGTGGGTTGGGGGCGGGGGGAGGGGGCAACATATATGTGTAAGAATTGACTAAAACAACAAAGAAATATGTAAAAAAAAAAAAAAAGTTTCAAGTGGGGGGAGGGGGTGAGAGGCGGGGTTGGGGAGGGGAAGGTTGCAACATATATGTGTAAGAGGGGGGTGAGAGGCGGGGGTGGGGGTGGGGGCGGTGAGTGGGCAACATATATGTGTAAGAATTGACAAAAGCAACACATAAATATGTACAAAAATTATATAATAGTTTCAAGTGGGGGTGAGGTGGGGTGGGGTTGGGTGGAGTGAGGGTGAGAGGCAGGAGTGGGTTGGGGGGAGGGGGGCTGGATGGGGCAACATATATGTGTAAAAATTGACTAAAACAACAAAGAAATATGTAAAAAAAAGAAAAAAAGATCAAGTCTGGGGTGAGAGGCGGGAGTGCGTTGGGGGTTTGGGGGGAGGCAACATTTATGTGTAAGAATTGACTAAAACAACACAGAAATATTTTTAAAAAAAAAAAGAAAAAAAAAAGGGTTGGAGGGGAGTGGGGGAGGGGGTAGAGGGGGTGGGGTAGGAGGAAGCCCATGGGTGAAGTAATAAGATGCATAATGCTATAACAAATCCCAAACCAAAATTATAGATATATACATGCTTACATGCAAACCTAGATCTGCCTTTATTGCACATTTTATAGGCCATCACAATTTGGGTTCCATGGGAGCCCAGAATTTGCAGAAGACAAAATTATTTATCCAACCCTTAACAACATACTATAAGGAAACCAATTCCAAATTTTAGTTCAGCTAGGACAAAAAATGTAAGAGATATAGACCTGTTAACACAGCTTACACGCAAAATTTGATGTGAAACAGACACATTTTAAGGGCTATCAGAATTTGGGTTCCATGGGAGCCCAGGGGTTACAGGAACCAAATTACTTAAGCAGCCCTTACGATAATGCTATAAGGAAGCTAATGGCCAAATTTGGTTGTGCTAGGGTAAGAATTGTAAGAGATATAGACTTGTAAACACAGCTTACTAGCAAAATTTGATGTGAAATGGGGCACATTTTATGGGCTATCATAATTTGGGTTCCTTGAGAGCCCATGGGTTACAGGAACCAAAATTGCTTATGCAGCCCTTAAGATAATGCTACAGGGAAGCCCATGAAAAAATTTGGTTGTGGTAGGATAAGAAATGTAAGAGATATAGACTTGTAAACACAGCTTACACGCAAACCTTATAGTGGGACGCCGACCCCGGGGTGATTACATAAGCTCTCTTATTCTTCGAATAGTCGAGCTAAAAAGCAAGATTGTTTGATGGAATTCAATCGCGGTACAAAAAAAAGTAACACTTCATGAGTTTGAATATTACGCAATACATACTATATAGATCAAAGTGCTGAAGGCACTGATGGGCGGTGCTTTTTGTAACTAAAATGGAAGTGCTGTAAATGCAACTTCCATGGTTTGTATTTTTACTTTCAGTGATGTTTCAGATGATTGATATTCATTACCAATTTCATATTTAAACATATTTTAGCTAACTCATACGGCCCTAATTAGCTTCCGTAGATTTTTTACTGAGCAAGCTCTTCAGCGAGGCATAGTATATTATACAGAGTGGAGTCTTGGAGTGGAGTGGAGTGAATAATTGGAGTGACCTTGGAGTCACTTTTTGGAGTGACCTTGGAGTCAGATTTGGAGTGAATATTTTGGATAATTATCAATTTAATATTTTTGATTGACACTCACAAGGTGCACAGTTCCTAACATACTCAGTACAGCTGCATTGTCCCATGAGACATGTGCTAACCTTAATATGAGGGACAGACCATCTAAAAACAACATAAATGAACTTGGATACACAAACATTAACCCCCGTATTGAAGCATTATGACCCTTTGGCCTGACATAAACTAGTCCCGAGGGACCAACTAATCTTAGGTCAGGACACTGACATCCAGTGTCAGGTGTATACAGGGTTTCAATATGTCCAATATGTCCAATATGTCAGTCATACCACAGAGACTGAAAATAAAAAGCATTAAAGTTTATGGAAACTTAGAGCACTCTCAGCCTAACTGTTCCACAAACATGGACTTTTTTTTAGAACATGAAGTTAAAATTAGATGTGCAGTTTTGGAATTAGTTGTTGAAATTGGGTAGCTTAATAGTGTCTAAGACACAATGTCATGCATTTTAAAGAACTATTTAATAAATAAATAAGTGTATATGCAAATGAAGTAACCCATGTAAATGTATTAGTTTCTAAAAAGTTATTAATTGTAAGAGAAATTAAGACTTCAAGTTTAGACTGAAAAATTAACTCCAAAATATTCACTCCAAATTTGACTCCAAGGTCACTCCACTCCACTCCAAGACTCCACACCAAGACTCCACTCTATATAATATACTATGCCCTTCAGCGAGCACGGACTGTTTTATTTTTAGTAACATGATACATTTTCTATTATACACATACCGTCTGCTTGTAGCACGATTATAACTCGAGTTATAACCTTTTAAACAGATGATAAAAAGTTGACTTAGTAAAAGTTTGATAAAATAGGTATGTATGACCTAAATAAAATAATAAATTGCCTTTATTCTGAACATTTTTTCTTATTTAGGGCATCAAATTAAAGGCATGCATTTGAGACTACTTCTTCTAGCGTAGTGTTGCATAGTGTTGCATTGTGCGGTTAGGTTTGTCACATTCCTAGAATTCCATTGAAAATCCCCATTATACCTGATGGTGCTTTAGCACCGCCAAAAATCTAATGGGTGTCACGTGATCAGCAAAGATGTAAATAATGTGGGTTCCCCATTGTTTACAATTAATAAATAAAACTTTTTTTTTACAAACTCACGAATGTATCACTAGACTTCTTTGGGTCTATGCTCATGTTTTCATGTATACATTTCACTGAATGAGAGTTATTTGGTTATGCTCAATATCTGCTTACTTATGGACAGTATCCCTTTAAGAATTGGATGAAAAGGTGCTAGAGCACTAGCAAAGTAGACATTTTTTCATAATTCAAGGGCCATAATTCTGCTGTTTCTAGTCAAACGTAACTAGTTTTCAATCAAGGGCCATAAGTCTGGTCTTACTACAGTTCTCAAAGCTATCTGAGCTTTCATTAATATCAACAATCTGGCCAAGTTTGGTTAAGATCGGATGAACAATTGAATTGGGGTTTTAAGGTGCACCAACACATGAAAGGTTATGTGGCGCCTAACAGGAATGAACATGCCAGGCTCATCCTCCATGTACATCGAGATAAAATATGGAGAACGGGCCTAGAATCTTCTCACCTTGAACTGCAGAGTTGCTGCAAATTCTATTGTAGACACTCCATTTACGCTGGACTTCTCCCTAAATTCCTGGCCTAGATTGAGCCCTGCAAAAGTTGAATTATTTGTTTTTGTTTTGCTGTTTCTCTTTATTTGTTATTACATAATACCTCCGTCACACATAAAACCTCTGCTATCTGTCTATGACTCAATCATACACTAGATGCTTGCTTTACCTGATTATAAACTTCCTTACAGTGTACTGAACATATAATTTGCATGGGAAATAAAACAATATTGTTAAAGCGAAAGAAGTAAAACTTCAGTACTGTTCATTTATTTATCTAGAAAAAGAGTAACCGTACCTAAAGAGATCTAAAAAAAAAAAAATTTGAGAGGGCACAAACTCCTTTTTAATTGAAAGTGGCCAGTGTGAGCACTGACAAGTTAGTGCCAATATCAAAATATTTGGCTCCAATGTTTTCAATTTGGCTCTAATTTTTTTCATTTGGCGAAAGTAGTTGCGCAAAGAAAAAAATAGCCAGTGCAAGCCCTGGGAGCCACGTTATAGTTTTTCTGCCACTGCTCTAGTGATATGAGCGAGATGGCACCTGAAACAATGCAGGGGTCATGATGAAGACCTTTAATGAACAAAGTAAAATAAAAGGATACTAATAAACCAGGGGCTAACTTTTTATGTTACGAATCTTTTCTTCAACTTGTATAAGACAAACACAAACGGACAATAGACGCACAGACAATGGACTACATGCCAGCCCATATGCTCACAAGCCCTTTGGTCAGTTGAGCATAGAAATTAAAAAATATTGTGAAATAATGGAAACAGGTGAATATTAATTACACTAAAAAACAACTATATCAAAATATATGTTTTTATAATTTTATTATTATTTTTTTGTTGGTTTAAATATTTAATATTAATAATCAATATCACAAATATAAAGAAGAAAAAAAGCTGAACACAACAATGAAGAATGACAGAGCTAGAGGTGAAACAGACACAAGTTCAAAACCATAATTCTATTAAATATTTACAGAAGCATTCATGACAATTTTTACCTACTACAAACTTGCTTGATTTTACAACATCTTTACACTTTTACTCTTCTTGTACTGAAGCACCATTAAACACAATCATTATTAAGTTGAGCACTTAACAAAAATCTCACTGAAATATGTTGACTTAATTGAAAACATAACATGTCCTTGCAGTGTTTTATATTTGGCCCAATTCCTCTCTAGAAATAGTATATTTTCACCCTCATTTTTGCGAAAAATATCCCCACAATTTTTTTTTTTTTACTTTTAAATGTTATTTCTTAGTTGACCACCCATAACCATGTCCATCAAACATGTTCTTGATGTAAATTTAGTATTAAATGGAAGACTGTGACTTAATACATATAAAAAACTACTATCTTCCTTCTTTATTTTAACACTGTCGAAATTACCCCTTTTTCCACATCACGTCAAATTTTTTCTCCTCTAAAGGGCCCCCGACTCACTTCCCCCAAAAGTAAAAAAAAACACTGCCTTGACCTACTAGAGTTTGTTGTACGACACTTTTTAACAAGAACAGCATGCAGACATATATCAAATAACAAATACCCTTTATAGCTACATATCCTCTAAAACTACTTGCTTCAAGCATTTAATAATGTAGTCTTGCCGTATAAGTTGAACAAATTGGCACTGACAGAAGCTTAAAGAGACACACGGCAATCTTGATTTTTTGTAAAACATGCGGCATCCCGTTCTTTTTTCTACACAAAATTAAATTGCATTTGCCCAGTGATTAATATTGTCATTATAAGAATAGCATAAAGCAAATTGCTTTTGTATATTACTAACTGTTGATTATATTTCACCAGTAATTATTCAAACCTATGGTAGAATAATTAATACATCCAGAGGCTTATTTTAATGCTTGATACAAACTTCTAGATTGCCGCGTGTCCCTTTAATATTTGAAAACGTTATCACCTTGGTGCCAGAACTCACTAAGTTGTCTCACAGTGACTGTACGCTTATAAACCAGTATTGAAAGCAGCTTGTTCTAAAGCGATAACCAGCATTAGCATCATCTTTAAAGTAGATCATTTCTGTCAACATTGTTTATCAATGCAAAATTTCCATATAGTTCATCCACATTGTTTATCACATTTTCCACTTGACTATCATGTTTACCCTCCTTCACCAGTAGAAGGAGTTGGTGAGGAAGCTTGCTGCAGAGCTCAGCCAGCCACCAGACGTGGAATCTTTCTTGTTACGCGCGACGGCATTACTGTCCATTTCTGGTATTTCTTCTTCGTCAGGTAGGTAGTCGGGTAGATCTGTGTCATTCTCCTTGTCCAAGTCCTTGTGATTGTTGCCGAATGACAGGAATAGCTGAAATATACAAGTAAATGAAATTGTAAACATATTCAAGTTAATTTTCCTATATAAGTCAAACGAGGCGTCTTGGCCGAGTGGTTAGTCCCCGACTTGAATTATTTGCCCTTCACCGCTGTGGCACCAGCAATCTTTATGTGAGGGAGCTATCCAGCTGGCTTGTAGAACGTCGATGGTTCTACCTAGGGGCCTGCCCGTGCATGAAAATTGCCAGTAGGGGCACCTGGGGTCTTCCTCCACCAATGGAAACTAGAAAGTCGATATATAGAGGATCTTAAACGAGTTCCCATTTCATATAAGATTTATGAAACTCGTTATGAATTATTTTAATTTTAACGAGCCTTTTGGCGAGTTAATATTAAAAATAATTCATAACGAGTTTCATAAATCTTATATGGAACTCGTTTAAGATCCTTTTTATCACATAACATTGCAATCAAATTAGTAAAACTTAATTCAGATGGACATAGAACCGCCACGACGTCATACACACTTTAGCGCCAAATCGTCAATCGTCATAAAATATGACGTCGTAACGTCGCGTCTCACACATAATGTTGCGTATAAAAGAGTTTGTGTTTTACCTCTTTACAAAATAGCAGTTTACGTCAACTTTTTAACAAACCAACAACAATGTTTTGTATAACGTGCATTATTTTTTATAAACTGTTACAAATAATAAGTTTATGACTCAGATCTGGGTGAATTTGTAATAAATCTAATAGTTTCAGTTAATAAACTTGCGTAGTGTTACAGGTTTAACTCAACCAATCAAAATCGTTCCAGGTTGTATTACACGTGTGTAATATTGTCGTTATTATTATTGTTGTTATTTTGGTTATTATTTTGATTTTGATACTTATATTAATTACTGTTTCTGCTATGCATCGTTTAGCTGTTGATGTCACTATAAAATCCAATTCAGCTCATAAGTAAAGTTATTTTACCAATATATAAAAATGGCAAAGTAAAACTCTGTCACTTGTGGAACTGCTCTGTATTTTTGTTCTATACTTCCAAAACACAACTATATCCAAATTTTGGATAATCGCATGCATGTAGTTCCCATGAAACACATTTGACCTTAACGCTGTTGCTGTCACTGACAGAAATTGGAAATATGATCTCTTTTTTCTTTGAAGAGGCCAAACAACACCCCCTCCCCAACCCCCACAGAAAAACCAATCCATACTGACCTCTTCTCCAGCCTCTGACTTGATGACCTGCTGGGCGTAGATGGACTGGGTCCTTGCCACTGCCTGAACCAAGCTCTGTAACAGAAATTGTCAAATGTTATTTTCATTCCGTTTAAATTACAGCATAGTTTCTAAACTGCGGGTGATACAGGATTGCATGGGTGGGGCATGTGGCTAGTTTTTCTTTGTACTTTATTTGATGTGTAGATATGACCTGTCATCATGAATATAAAATGTTGAATTCTGCATCAACCGCTTAGAAACTCCATTTTACATGCTTGAATCACGTAACTCACATTGTTTTTCTTTCGATAACACACCAAGTCAGAATATTCATTTCTACCATTCGAAACTTTTCTACTGTAACTAAAATGTAAAAGAGAATGGATGCATTAAACTATATTGATTCTGAATATTTAAGACAGACAAAAAAATAATAATAAGACAAACATCAACTGATTGGTCAAGATTTAATAAGATGGGGGACCATGGTTTGTAGTCATATCCAGAATCATGGATCAAACCCTCGACAGCTGGATTACTGATCCAACATGGACCCCACTGTTGCAAAATAGAAATGGAAAACAATCCAAAACAGTACCTTGTGTAAGTTATAATGATTATGAAGTGTTGATAATAATACCTCCGGCCTGACGTCAGTCTTGGTTCGGAGAATACACCTTTTCTTGTTCATGTCAAACGTGATACTGATGACACCTTTCACCTGCAGTAGCAGCCTCATACACACATCGCGGTCACACTGTGAAATAAGCATAAACATGCAATTAATTTATTTCATACTGATTAATGCTTACGACTATGCAATTAAAACATACATGGGACCCCAAGAAGGCACTTTTGCAGGGATTTTTCTAGGCCCAATTAGGGTTCACCCATAGATGTTTATTCAATTGCCTTCCTGGGGTCCCGAATATGTTTTAATGTATTAGCGACAAAAGAAAACCGGAAAAACAAACACGTGTCCAAGAATGACTGTATGCTAGTAATATGACAAACTGGGAAAACTGTCTAGAAACTTGGAGAAGCACTTACTGTGTACATAATCCATAATGTTACAAAATTCAAAAAGACAAAATATAAAAAACTCAATGTTAATCATTTGTCAAGTATCATTTTACAGATAAATCATTTGATAAAACGCATTTATAGATTTAGTACCCAACTTCAAGAATGTCAGCTGAAAATTAGTGTTCTGATCCTACAATTTACACAGCATCAGACAATATAAACAATGAGCAGTCAGTTACACTGTATTTTGATACAGATTAACTTGAATACACTCTGACAGGTTAATATGAACTACCGGTATATCATTTAAAGACATATTCTATAGTTTTTTCTGCATAACAGATTTTCTTTAAACTTTTTGTACAGTAAGTCTGTTATATATATAGTCAGAAAAGGCAAAAATAATGGTAGGTCACCATGCTTGTTAAAATTTTAAAAAATAATTTGTAATGCCACCGTCATGTCAATCTGTCCAAAAAGTTGAACAAGTCCATAAAATAGCTAAATAAGATATTTTTGAAGTCTAATCATTTATTAATTGGTCACAATTCTGCTTAAATTGTATTAAAGTAAAGAACATTTAATTACAAAAACATTTAAAGCTCATCTTTAAGTAAAACCTATATTTTTTTACAAAATCTGTTGAGACCATTACCACAATTTATGCACAAATTAGCCCATAATGATACAATTTCCTTTTTTTTTTGTATGTTCCCAATAACAGATTTTTTTTAAACTTTCTAAGCACATAATTTAACATATATAAAAAATTTAACATATATAAAAACAAAATGTGCAATAAAAATGATAGGTCCCCATGCTTGTTTAGAAAAAGAATTTGAAACCCTACCCCTATGCTAAAAGGCCAAGTATTGTATGAAATTATATAGAAATGGTATATTTTCCTTTTTTGTTATGTTCCTAATAACAGAATTTGTTCAAACTTCCTAGGCACTTTATTTGAACATATATTTAGACAATATATTCAATTAAATTTATAGGTCACCATGCATACTGAGATTTAATATTGGTTTTTGGAACCGTACCATTATGCTTAATTTTTTTAATTTTGTTGGAATTTTTACAAAATGCTATATTTTTCCTATTTTATGTATCTAATAATAGGCCTTTATTTAAATAAAGACAATAAAAAAAAAAATCCAAAAAAGAAAAATAAAATAAAAAATTCCCCCAAAAAAAAGAAGACAAAAAATAGAACTAGACATCAAAAGCACCATTCCAGTAAATTTTTAGAAAAATCCATCCAATAGTTTTAGAAGCGAAGTCGCCCAAAAAAGCTGCGCATGGAAAACGACAGCAAATGCCTTTAAAGAAACTAACCTGCCAAATAATGGAAAATTACAAGTTACAAAGCCGTTTATGAAAACTCTATCCAGGTGTTCAGGTCATATAATAATGTATGTGCTGATTAAAAGTATAGGATTTTTTCACAGGTTCTAAAATACCCGTGACTGAATATGCACAAAATGAATTATGAGTTGGTAACTCTTAATTCAATACTCCAGTTTTGGAGTTTGGCCTGGCTGGTTATAGCTGTTAACAATGAGTCCACAGAGTTTGGATTCTCAAATTATATAAGTTATATATATATACATCTCTTCGTTGGTAGGTTTAGAAACGGTGTACATGTAAAATTTGGTCGTTATTGGCAGGATAGCTACTTTAATCAAGTGTCAACATATATCCTTTCTAATTCAATACCATTTTTCAAAAATTTAATTAATTCCTACTGACCTTATTAAGGAGACCCCTAAGCTGTAAGATGAGTGTCTTTGATGCGTGATGACTGCCATCAAACGCCTTCTGCATGCCGCTTCTTCGTCTGTACAATAGTGAACATATTCAACATTAAAGGCATAACATTTGGTGTTGAATAATGGGCAAATTATGATGACGAAATACAAACACAAGATAGTTATAATAATACCAAGTGTTTCTCAGTAACATGAACAAGGACAGACAAATTACACAGATATCAATAATGAAAGACTATTAACAAATTGTTGTTTGATGATCTTGATTATTTAGGTTTATTAAGAGTCAGTTTTAGGGATATTGAGAAGACAGATATGAATTGAATTGAAGTTTATAGTCGCACCAACAGCTAAGGTCATATGGCGACTTTCCGGCTTCCATTGGAGGAGGAAGACCCCAGGTGCGCCTTCGAGCAATTTTCGTTCACGGGCGGGCACCTGGGAAGAACCACCGACGTTCCGAAAGAGAAGATAAATATCCCCCTGCCCTTACTTCCAGACTCCTTTAGGTCTTTCAGACATCTAGAGGATAGAGAGCAGTACATGGGACTGCCTGCTTCATATCGGTTTCTGATGTATGACATATTTTTCAAGGTAACAGAGGTATATTACGAGATAGAATCTCAAGATGTCAACAGTTTTACCACTAAGGCACAGCACCCCAATAATGTAACAGGGCACAACAAGAACTCGAGGAGGATGTGCATCAAGTTTAAAGAATATACCTTAAATGGTTTACGAAAAAGATCAGCCTCATTTGTATATCTCCAGAAAACTGTTTTGCAGGGGATAATAACAGTTCTAATTAATGTCACCTACCTGGATGTGTTACTTGTGTGACATGATATAGTGGCGCCATCTCTAAGGGGAGCCGGCTGTGTCAGTGTTTTATACACATCTTTGGCCAGGATACAAACTGCACTCCCATCATTCCTGTAACGGTCAAGTATAAAAATAAGAAAAGTCATAGTCTTAATTTAATATCTAAATGAAGGTTTTGCTTTAGAAGTGATGATCATAACAGACTGGTTATATAGGATTGGTTAAATTCCTGCATGTTGTCATGAGAAATAGAACAGAAATTTAATTATTTCCCTCATTTACATGTCATCAGACAATTTTACATTGACTTTAAATAACGTGTTAAAGCACATTCAACAATTAATTTTTTTATTATTTTTTTTAAAAATGTGCCAATAATTGAGGTTCAAAAGCTTTTAAATGCTTCTGTTGATCTTGGTGAACAGTAAGCAGTATTAAAGAAACAATTATGAAAGGAATATTTTACTATATATACAAACAACAGAACCAGTCTGTTATACCGACCTGTTGATGATAGATTCCAGCTGATCTGTCATACCGATGAAATCTCGCAGGATTGGTCGATTTTCGGGAGAGTCAGCTAGCAGAGCTATTGTCTGAAACATTGATCCAAATATCCAATATTCAACTATGAAGAAACAGAAAATTTATAATCATTGAGAGTTTTTCAAAAGTTTTTTTTCATGACATTACTCAGTTAAGCAGTTTTGGGTTTTCACTATTTGCAATATTTAATTATATTTTGAAAACTAAGAAATGTTTAAAGAATACTTTAAAGACAACATTAAAATGAAAATTGTACACATCTGAATGGTTCTTTCTATTCAGAACAGCTGAATAGGTTAAAAAAAGACATTATTATACCTCACAAAAAACGCCCATGCTAAATCCCCAGACAACAATATGAAATTTTTTACTACCAGACACAGGGGTAATATTGCAAGCCGATAGTAAAAAAATTATTGCATGTGCGTTGGTGTGCGTTATGTTTCAGTGAGATTGCTATTTTTAACTCATCATCACTTCAAAAGTAAATTACCAATTTCAATAAACTACCACTCATTTTCTTACTTCAGTAATTTCCAATCCAATCATATAACATAGCAACTTTTTGAGAGAAAAAATCGGCAAAGTGAAATCTGTACTGCAAATGAGACCTTATTTTGGCCCTAGCAGTTTTGGGTATAATAAAATAAATATCGCATTCATGAGAGGGTGATAGTAAGAATTTTCATCCTTTGGATATTCATTATCACCCTCGGCTTTGCCCTGGGCGATCATCATATCCTCAGGGTGAACAGTCTTACTATCACCCTCTGATGAATGCAGTATTTATATATACTTAATGCCATTAAAAGTGCAACTTGCATTTTTAATGGCGTTTAGTAAATTATCTTCCTAGCCCATGTTCAAATTGAACATATATCACCAAGTTTAAGAAGATAATTAAAGGTTAAAGTAACGATACTGCAAGATTTCACAACGAATGGTATATCCATGTTTCCTTGTGTTCGCTTGTTTGTAAATATGCACATGTTACCATGTTATACATGTATCAATGTACATACACAGGAAGTCTGTCTTGGGTGATGGCTAATTCAGTACCGAGAAGAGACTTACCTCAAGTGCCAGTTGGACAACATTTATGTCTGGGTTAGACAGGACCAGCACCAAACCTCCAACACATGTGGCATCCTAAATTGTATATTATTATTAGTGAATTAATTACCAATGATACAGATTTTGAAAAACATATTTTGCATGTTTAAGTATGTTGACGACTGTGTCAAATTATCTACAATAAGTCCATGAAGTAGGTCACGTTTGGTCGTGGTGACCTATACTTATTATTATTAAGGAGTAGTTTTCTGTGTCTTTAGGCTAACTTGTGAAAAGTGATAATAGACTATTAGTTATATTTTTTTTATCGACATGTTCATATTTACACATATTTTAAAATTAATAAATTGCTCCAAATATGTATACATACTTTCACCAAAACTGCCCTTTTCTTCACATCACCTGCCATGTTTTTCATGGCTTGAATAGCTTCAGAGGATACCATTCTTGGTGTCTGAAACACAGCATAAAACATGTTACATTTAGTTTTAATGATGACTTCTAGGAAATAAAGAAACTAACCTGCCAAATAACGGCAAAATTACATTACAAAACTGTTTATCAAAACTCTATCAAGCTCAAATAATATTATTTTTTATGTATATGTGCCGATTAAAAGTATAGGTTCATTCACAGGTTCTATACCCGTAATTGAATATGCCAAATTACATTACAAAACTGTTTATTTAAACTCTATCCAAGTCTTCAGGTCATATAATAATGTATATTTGCCGAAAGTATAGGTTTATTCATAGGTTCTTAAAACACCCGTGATTGAATAAGCATAAAATGAATTGGGAGTTGTAAACTTATTTTGACGCTCCAGTTTTGAGGTAAGAACAGGACCTAAATTCATCAAATTTTTGAGCACAACTCATACTCAGTCTCATTTTTTGCAAACCCTATCAACGCAGAAGTATGGATAAGAATTATGATTTTCAGACATTTGAAGTTAAATTACCTAAAAAATTACTCGTTTCTGTAAGTAAATATTAATTTGCTAGTAAAATTGTTTTTATTTGGAATTAAAAAAATAGAAATTTTGAGTCAATCCGATTTTTCTGAGCAAAAGTTTGATGAATTTAGGCCCTGGTTGGTTAAAGACGTTGAGTTTGTATATTGAGTTTGGATCATCAAAATATACAAGTTATATATATATATACCAGTAGGTTAAGAAACGGTGTACATGTGTTGTAAAATTTGCCGTGTTGATGGCAGGATTGGGACTTAAAAAGTCAACAAATAAAATGCATTAATAATGGTGTTTTATTTATGAGTGCTGAAATATGTTGTTTTTATAGATTAAATACATAACACTATGCTTAATTTAAGACTTACCAGAGCCTTTTTACCCATCTTTGCAGCAGCCTATATAAGGCCCGGCTTTCCCAACCAAATTTCTTTTAAAATTGTGCAGATTTCCCCAATTTTTAAACTTACCTTGGAAATTTCATTTTCCATTTATGGATTTTTTCCCCAATTAAGGGCAAAAGGCCCCTTCCCCAAAACTGGTAAAAAGGCCCTGCATACATGTGTAGGGTGAACACATAGTGCATAAAATACACATCTACGAACAGCAAGACAATTTTTTGATATGTGCCATCCTCTGATGCATCTATAAACGTCTGTATGTAAAAAAAGCACCCAAAGACACCAAATAAATGAGACTCTGAGAGGTTCTAAAATTTCAAATTACCAGCCGGTTTTGAACTAGCTTCCACTAATCTATTCACTGAATGACAATCACATACATGTCTCTCAAAATCAAATAAACAAAATTGTTTACTGTTCATATGCATGTCTAAATTTATTGGCAGTATGTTTACCTCTTAATTTGACCTGTCAGCAATCTAGAGCAAATTGTGCAAAATATGGCATGATAAATAAATGCAATATTGCTCTATTAGTTTGTATTGTTTTAGAACATTCACATTGTCAATATTTTTCTGTAGTGCCAATACATGTAATTGTCCTCATTGACATGGCAGTCGTGGGGATAAGCATTCGTATCAGCATGACGGTTGTGCTAATAAGGGAAATTATCGGCATGACAGTCATGCGAATAATGGCAAATATCAGCACAGCTGTCACGTGGATAAGATTAAAATATGAATTATATTCATAATTTTGATAGAGCATCAACAAAACAACTGACCAATCAGTGACCAGAAAAAAGACCTGCATAATACATTCTGGTAGGTGATAAACTCGGTCTTTATCCTTGATGTTCAACCAAGTTTACTGTTAAAATTAAGGTGTCTACAGTGTGATTATTTTAAAACCCTGCATATTTCATGAACATTCATGCACATTTATTCAATATATGTACCTTTCAAAATCAAAATCTTGAAAATGATCTCTGTTTACTCTGCCAAAGATTTTTATTTTACTATAGAACCTAAGGATAAAAACCGAGTAACACACATTTTATCACCTACTGAAAATCAGATAAAATCTCAGCATCTCTGCAATGAAAAATTATGAATAGCTAACGTTACCGGTACTGCGTGATTGAAGGGGTAACAGCACTTGACTTGAAACCACTTTACCTATATAAATCATATGGGGTGGGTGGGGACTGGATCTAAATAAAGAGTGCTCAAGGTCCGAGTTTAGGATCACGAACCTCAATCTCAGTGGCTGGTCTAGACTCTAGACGACTGTTCCAGAGATAAACTTTTCCTGAGGAAAATTATAAATTTGAAACAGTCGCTGGAAATCAATAACTTACAATAAACCCACCAGTTATACTTGGCCAATATCAACAATTTCGACCTGTTTTCCCAAAGTGTGATTGAATTTGCCACTCAAAACGGAAATGAGCGAAAATTTGTTTCAGCAAATTTCATTGGTCCAAATTTGTTTCAGATATTTTGATTGGCTCATAAAACTTCGCGACAAATTCTCCGGAAGTGCTTTCAAATGGAGTGGCGGACAAGACAATTTCACGTTTAAAACTGGTTTTGACGAAAAGGAACCTCAAAAGAAATTACTGCACATTTATAAAGGGTTGTTTGGTAGGTAGGAATGCGTAAGCACAGCCACACACTGTCGAACTTGTCTCTTTTGATGATTTGTGCTGTTGAAAATAAATAATTCGCTTCGTCCTCAAGTCGGTTCGTTTGTAACTTTATTTCCGATAAGACTCATGAAATTAATACGTGTTAATGCATAAGCAAAATTGTTATAAAATCATTTATCAAAGCTTAAACCAATATTGCAGGTTTGTAGGGTTACATTTACATGTAACGAGCAAATCAGTCTTATGAAGACGCAAGCCAAGTGGGAAAAGTTACTTGTGGCCGGTACTGGACTTAAACTTAAGGGCGAGTGCTGTATTATCAGACTGATCTAACCAGCCCTCTGGGTACCCAATATCACAACAACTCCTCTCCCTTTTAAGAGCTGACACAGCTCTTTTGGTCTTTTCTGACACAAGTGTAGTCTGCATTTCTTTCCATACTAAAGTGATACCGGTAAACGGACCCATTCACAATTACTCAACAAGTCAGGGCTCCAGAAATTGGATAGTCCGACGCCCGGGGCTAGTCAAAATTGAAGTCGGGCTTGTAACAAATTCCATGCAGTTAGCCCGTCGGGCTAGTCCAAAAAAACAAATTAAAAAATAAATCCCACTGCCTAAATTACACGATCTGTGTATAACAAACACGCGCCAGTCAGGCACCTGTAATAAAACATCCCACACATGTTTCATAATCTGTTAATTGCACTCGCTAATTCAATTAGCAATCGCCGCGGGCATCGGCGATTTTCAACATCAAAACAAAACATGCTATAAGTCCGTCCTCCAAGAACCTTAATTGACAGTCGGCATTATCCAATCAATTGATGTGTAGTATTTCAACTCAGGTCTATTAGCCAATGAAACCACTTTTTAAAAATACTACTGGTTGATCACATGTTCGTCACATGGTCAGCTCAAAATGGCGGTACTGACTCAAACGATTACAAATAGGCCGATACAGAATCGCAATCAACACAATCACGCTGATTTGTCGGCGACTTTTGATGAATCAAGAGACCATGGAATTTTGATAATGGAAGCATGCTTTTATATGAAACTGTGAAAAGCGAAATATATCAATACTTAGATAACATTAAGAAATTCCTGACTCAGGGGAAAAAACTCCCGCGAAGTGAAATTTGATTATGATACGCGGAAATATATGTAATACATTTGTGAGAAAAAACATCGATTTCTTTGTAAATAAATTTTAAACACAGTTATTTTCATATACATTTAACAGTTTATATTTATTTTCCAATGTATTTTGCCGATTAAAATGCCTTCCTGGAGGAACTGGACTTGAAAACTTGTATCACTGTATACAATTTGTGGGTGGGGTAATGCTAAAAAGAAAAAAAAAAGAAATCTGTCCTAAATTGTTCCATCTTACCATTGCTACGCTTTCACCCAATGACTACTGCCAACGCTACTTAAACGTACATCAGTTGATTATGAGAAGATAGGAATTACTGATTTTTTTATTTTCTCAGTATTTAATGAATTATAATGACTATCTGAATCCCGTTAAATCAGAATCAGCTTTAACATAATGAGATGTCGTCAGCTGGGTATAAGTAATAGATAGAGTCAGGTCTCAGTGAGCTGGTTCATTTAAATACATTTTAATAAAACGAGATACGTAAAAGTATTGCCAAACAAGATAAATGATAACTGACAAAGACAAAAACAAACAGACACATTATTTTTAAGGCAAGTAAAAAAACAGGGTTTGTGACAAACAACCTCAGGGCTAGTGGAAAAAAAACCAGGGCTAGTGGATTTTCATGACCCACTAGCCCTGGGCTAGTCACCTAAAAAAATATTCTTGGAGCACTGCAAGTAAATAGAGTTTTTTTACAATTGAAAGCATAAAATTCACAATTGGAGGTAGAATTTTAATGAGAAAGGTAAATCTTTCTTAAATTCGTCACAAATGTTTTGTCAAAGGTCTACTGCTGAGATGAATTCTGTTTTCATACCCACTATGGGCAACTTGAGTGTGAATATGTTACTGTTAGGCCAGAGTTTGTTTTTTTTTAGATTTATGGGAGAGCCTACCCTTAATTTTGCAAAACTGAAATAAAAATAAAAGTCGAAATTGTGAATTTTATTTTATTTTTTCCTCCTGTTCGATCTGCTACATCTTTTTAAAAAAAAAAGTTGTGCCTATCCTAAAACTTGTTTTCACAATAACGTAAAATCGCAATTATTTTTTTTGAAAATATGGATTATGACTTAGTATTTACTTTGCAAGGTCGGAAATCGAAGTTTTAAATTAGTCTCTTTAATATACATGTTTACAGACACAATTTAATGCACCAATACCTATTTCGCTCTACTAGGCATTGAGTTCATAAACCTTTTTTGAGAATATTTTTGACCTATGTCAGGGAAAAATCTTTCTATTATTGTATAGTCTTGCAACTATGAAAGATAAACATTCAATAATTTCAAGTTTATATATTACATTTTGTTTCGATTTGAAGTGTTTTTAATAGCAAATTTGTGATAATTTCTGTAAAATACATACTCAAAAATATATTAATTTGACAGTCAACAAACCAATTCTCAAAAGTGGAAGGTATTTTTAAGAACAGTTTGTGAGTTTGAGATAACATGTAGGCAGTTTTAACATAAAGTAGATGTTGGTTACATTTATATGCAAAACAACTTGAAAAAAAATCAACATAAAAAATGAAGCAATACATTTAATATTAATGTTACGAGAAAAACTTGTTTTATGAAGGAATTTTTTTTAGAAATTTTCCTCTTTTTTTTTATTGACTCCTCATTTTACCCATTTTTATATTTATTTCCTCCTCCTACTGCTTTTTTTCCCAAAATCTCCCGTAAAACTAACTATAAAAACTCTGGCCTTATTGGGTACGACAGTTTAAACAAATCAAGCATCCAGCTGACTCCTACTTCAAAATGTCGCGATTTATACTGTCCCTGAAAAACTCACAATTTTACAGAAAGTAACGCTTATTTTTTTCATTATTTGCCTGGTACTAGACTTGAGAATTGAGATTCATGGCTCTTATGGTAGGATGTACCTACCATAGAGCCATGATTCCTTATGCTTTAATTATCTGTAGGATTCCGTACCAACCCCCGTACACACTTTTCTGGCGAGGTTTTTGAAGGCATCGTGCAATGCCTGCATAAACAACTACCGTGTTTCAGTAGACCAAACCTTAAATACACAGATGCATGCAGAAAACTCAACAAAGAAAGAAAAAATACACACCGAAATTGTCGGTGATTCGAAGGCCTCTGTTATTCTTTAGCATTTCAATTGTTTATGTTCGAAATAATCTCGTTCTCATGTGACGTCTCGTTTCGTATTTGGAAACTTAACCCCACCCTACTCATACACCTGACGCTTTCCTGTTAGATCGACAAGGTAATCTTCTCTTTGGTGAGTTTTATTCATGCATGCATGGTATTTAAGGTTTAATCTATTGAAATCAGCGGTTGTTTACGCAGACATTTCTTGATGTCTTCAGAAACCTGATACCTACTTATTTTATAAAAGGTGGCATCGTAGCTCTATGGTACACAGGGCTTTTTATATGGCTGTTTTTATAGCCGTTATTGGGTCATATTCCCAATGGCAAAACATCTTTTTCCCCCAATTTTGAGAAGGAAAAGAAAGAACACTGAAAAGTAGCAGAAATGTGACAAGTATTGAATATGAAATTCTTTTAAATGCCTCTATTGATCTTGTTGTACTGTAAACAGTATGAAAGATACAATTATGAAATAAATGTTTTACTGTTTCGTTCCCCAATTTTATGAAAAATCGTGCTAAAATTCCCAATTTTGTGGGTATGCGTTATGTTCCCAAAATGTCGAAAAAAAGCACTGGTACATGTAGGTACACACCATAAGTCATTAAGAGCTACGATTCTCGCAGCTAGTCTGGTACCAGATTCATTCACAAAATGGGTAAAAAAAACGCTGGTAGTAAATTTTTCTCAAATACACTTATTCTTGCTAGTTATATTGAATTGAATTGGATTTTATAGTTGCACCAACAGCTAAGGTTATATGGCGACTTTCCAGCTTCCACTGGTGGAGGAAGACCCCAGGTGCCCCTCCGGTCAATTTTCGTGCACGGGCGGGCACCTGGGTAGAACCACCGACGTTCCGCAAGCCAGCTGGATAGCTTCCTCACATAAAGATTCCTAGGCCCCTGAGGGATCGAACCTACAGCGGTGAGGGGCAAGTGATTGCAAGTCAGAGACTCTAACCACTCGGCCACGGACGCCCCCGATCAGTTATATTATCCTTCTATATGTTAATATGATAAGGAAAAACGTGTACATGAGTATATAGTGAAAATGAATTACAAATAACAATACTCACACTCATGAAACAGTACATTCTCACTATTTTTCTTGACTCCAAAGGTGGAATGACTTCATGTTATTGAACATATGCTATCTAGTATTTATATATACCATCAATGTTTTTAACAGTCAATGTTTTTAACAGTCAATGTTTTGTATCACCTTTTCATGTTAATTAGTTGTCAGGCTGACACTGAGTCCTGATTGAATAAAATTAGGGCATTTTTTCAACACCTTCTTTGTTAAATGAACACTTTTAATTTAATAAAGGTGTCAAATACTTGCAGATTTGTGTTCACTATTATTACTTCCTTTGTTTTAATCATTCCGGGCTGTTCAAACCATTATTTTGAAACCAGTGATATTTTTTTTACCCTTTTGGGAATGGTACTCGTTTGAAATTTAAAAAAATTGCGTTGTTTAGTCTTAAATAAAGATTTTTTCGCTATCAGTGCGTTTAGTTACCATATTCATGTATACATTCATTTATAGTATTTCATTGCACTACTATAAGCAGGTTGGAGAAATGTAACAACAATTACTAATAGATCACAGTGTTTTTAGCTCTACTGGCCAAGGGCCAGCAGAGCTTATGGGATGGTGTGTTGTCCGTCTCTAGAGGCCACATTTCTGATGCAATCATCATGAAACTTTGTCAGCATGTTTGTCTCAATGAAATCTTGGTCAAGTTCGAAAATGGGTCATGTGGGGTCAAAAACTAGGTCACTAGGTCAAATATTGGAAAAACCTTGTGTACACTCTAAAGGCCATATTTTTGACCTGAGCTTGATGCAACTTTGTCAGAATGTTTGTCTTAATTATATCTTGGTCAAGTTTGAAAATGGGTCACATGGGGTTAAAAACTAGGTCACTAGGTCAAATACTTGAAAAACCTTGTGTACACTCTAGAAGCCGTATTTCTGACCCAATCTTGATGAAACTTTGTCAAAATGTTTGTCTTAATGAAATCTCGGTCAAGTTCAAAAATGGGCCATGTGGGGTCAAAAAGTAGGTCACTAGGTCAAATATTGGAAAAAAACTTGTGTACACTCTAGAGGCCATATTTTTGACCCGAGCTTGATGCAACTTTGTCAGAATGTTTGTCTTAATTATATTTTGGTCAAGTTTGAAAATGGGTCACATGGGGTTAAAAACTAGGTCACTAGGTCAAATACTTGAAAACCCTTGTGTACACTCTAGAAGCCGTATTTCTGACCCAATCTTGATGAAACTTTGTCAAAATGTTTGTCTTAATTATATCTTGGTCAAGTTCAAAAATGGGTCACATGGTGTTAAAAACTAGGTCACTAGGTCAAACTTTGGAAAAACCGTGTGCACTCTAGAGGCCATATTTTTTACCCGATCTTGATGACACTTTGTCAGAATGTTTGTCTCAATGAAATCTCGGTCAAGTTCAAAAATAAGTCATGTGGGATCAAAAACTAGGTCACTAGGTCAAATACTTGAAAAAACTTGTGTACGCGCTAGAGGTCATATTTGTTACCCAATCTTGATGAAATTTTGTCAAATTGTTTATCTTAATTATATCTTGATCAAGTTCGGAAATGGGTCACATGAAGTTAAAAACTAGGTCACTAGGTCAAACTTTGGAAAAACCTTGTGTACACTCTAGAGGCCATATTTTTGACCCGAGCTTGATGCAACTTTGTCAGAATGTTTGTCTTAATTATATCTTGGTCAAGTTTGAAAATGGGTCACATGGGTTTAAAAAGTAGGTCACTAGGTCAAATACTTGAAAACCCTTGTGTACACTCTAGAAGCCGTATTTCTGACCCAATCTTGATGAAACTGTCAAAATGTTTGTCTTAATTATATCTTGGTCAAGTTCAAAAATGGGTCACATGGTGTTAAAAACTAGGTCACTAGGTCAAACTTTGGAAAAACCGTGTGTACACTCTAGAGGCCATATTTTTGACCCGATCTTGATGAAACTTTGTCAGAATGTTTGTCTCAATGAAATCTCGGTCAAGTTCAAAAATGGGTCATGTGGGGTCAAAAACTAGGTCACTAGGTCAAATACTTGAAAAAACTTGTGTACACTCTAGAGGTCATATTTGTTACCCAATCTTGATGAAATTTTGTCAAATAGTTTATCTTAATTATATCTTGATCAAGTTCGGAAATGGGTCACATGAAGTTAAAAACTAGGTCACTAGGTCAAATATTGGAAAAACCTTGTGTACACTCTAGAGGCCATATTTTTGACCCGAGCTTGATGCAACTTTGTCAGAATGTTTGTCTTAATTATATCTTGGTCAAGTTTGAAAATGGGTCACATGGGGTTAAAAACTAGGTCACTAGGTCAAATATTGGAAAAACCTTGTGTACACTCTTTGTGTGTGTGTGTGTGTACTTCTGAGGTTTTGCGTCCCTCCGCCAACGAACACGGCAAGGTAGCCCTGCCGCGATGGGCACAATAGAGTCTGGACGGTTGTATCGTTGATGTGTGTTGGTTGATCTGGTGCTGCTGTGTTGCTGTGTCGTCGGTTCTCTTGTAGGTATGTAGGTGGATGTCGCTGCTGCTCTGTGGTTGTCGCTGTGGCGGTGAAGTGGTGGTCTGGTGGTCGAGGTGGCCTATCCGCTACGCTACATCCGCTAGGTGTATTGCCCTACAGCCGCTAGTGGTCGGGGGTCCTTGTGTTTGGGGCCACACCCGTCACAATATGGCCCCTGCGCTGCTGACATCATCTGGATAGCTGTGTATTTCTTACTCCCTCTTCCGCTGGTTGACTACGGTCGAATGTAGGCCTCGGCGTCGATCCCTAACTATTACTAACTAGTTACTGCTGCTGCTACTTCTACTCTGTGTTGGTGGATCTCGGCTCCGGCCCGCGGACTTCTGTCTTCCAGCTTCCAAGTTTGCACACTTCTATCTGATCAGATGATGGCTGCCTTGACGGGGGCGCAGGGGCCTTCTTCACTATCAGTCAAGTGACACTCATGCTTCTGAACCGAGACAAACCAGTTCAGAAGTGCCAGTGTGTTAGTCACTATACGCGAATATAGTGATTTACCACACCAGCAATGTTGTACAGGGCTGGCAATGCGTACCCCCATACAAACACCATAAGTGTCACCAGTGCCCTCTCCGCGACGTGCACGCTGTGAAGAGCAGGAGAGGGTACACTCTTTGTCAAAATGTTTGTCTTAATTATATCTTGGTCAAGTTCAAAAATGGGTCACATGGTGTTAAAAACTAGGTCACTAGGTCAGACTTTGGAAAAACCGTGTGTACACTCTAGAGGCCATATTTTTGACCCGATCTTGATGCAATTTTGTCAGAATATGTGTCTCAATTATAGCTTGCTAAAGTTCGAAAATGGGTCACACAGGGTCAAAAACTAGGTCACTAGTACACTAGAGGCCATATTTCTGACCCGATCTTGATGAAACTTTGTCGAAATGTTGTCTTAATTATATTTTGGTCAAGTTCGAAAATGGGTCCCATGGGGTCAAAAACTAGGTCACTAGGTCAAATACTTGAAAAACCTTGTGTACACTCCAGACACCATGTAGTACGACTCGATTCATCAATGGTATAACAGCCAGTAAAGCGTTCACAGGCCCTCTTGGGCCTCTGGTTTTTATGTGTTTTGTGAATGCAGCCTGTGCCTGTGCCATTGTGAAAAATAGCGGCATTTTTCTAGAAATTGTGAAAATTGTGAAATATTATAACAAAAGAAAAAGAAACTTTTTTCACTTTTAATTTCACAGTTTAATATCCCTTGGTTTTAAGTTTTGTTTTTGGTAAATACAGACTAGTTTTAACACCAGCGTATATTAAGACTAGTATCCTTACTGGTCTGTATTTACCCTTTTTTTCAGATTGTGAATTTTTTGGATATAATTGTGAAAAAAGTATACTTTTTGGCATTTTGAATGGGGCCGAATAACGGCCCCAAATTAGGCATAAAAAAAACACTGGATCATATGTATTGAGGGTGCATGACTATTATTATGATCAGATCAGTGTCTTCTACAGGCCATTTAAGAGCATATTCCCCCTATCCCTTAATTTTTAAATCTAATTTTCTTTTCCCCTACTCATGAATTAACCCCCTATCTTTTGATCTCTCTGCATTATTCCTTAAAAAACACCAATAAACCTGCAAAATGCATTACACCTGTCTATAATTAGTTCCTTGTAGGCTATACTTCTTTAAAAATCCATTCATATAGTTCAAATTGCATCTAAATAAATTATGATCCGTAAAAATATTGGTCACCCAATGGGTAACTCCCTCTCACACCCACCCCATGACGTTCAAATTTAATTCCCCTTATCCCTTAAATAATTTCTGTGGATGTATCTATTAATTTAGTTTACACCCAAAAGAAATCTCTCTGTCCATCAAATGAATAAAGTTATTGATGATATTCTCCTTCTGAATATTCGTAAGGGAGTTCGGGCTCTCCCTACAATTCTACATATTATAGTGTCTCTTGGTTTAATCTGTTCCTGATGATGGTACGAAGCTGATTCATCAAACTGAAATAAACACTCAACGGATGCTGTGCTTGTGAGTTACACAGGGCATTTGTTTGGCCAAAAACTGTGCGCAATAATTTGATGAGTCTAAATTGCCCTTTAATATTTTGCAGTTATAGGGGCCATGTGCGGTAATTAAAAAAAAGTTCAGTCTAATATGTATTGCTTTAGGCCAGAGTTTTTTGATTTTTAGATTAACGGACCCGCCGACTGCAAGTTTTTTTTTTCAACTCTTTTAAAAAAAACAACATGAAGTCAGGCAACTGAGAGAAACTTTCAGTATTGTGAGACCTATCTGCCTCTCCTGCTTCAACAGAGCCTTAAAATCATCCACACGGAATGCTAAAAAAAACAAAGAAGCAAAAACAATGATTTTTGGATGTATGAAAGTGCTAATTCAAACTGTGAAATAACGTTGGTTAAAAATTTAAGAATTGAATGTTATTTTTATGTGTTTCGTCGAGGTATGAAGGACTACAGTAACATATTAAAATGGCATTTTTTGGTCACCATCTTAATTTTATTTATATTTTTTTTCCCTCCTCCTACCCTCAACTTTTAGAAAAAAAATCCGTAAATCAGTTAATAAAAACAAACTTGCCTTATTAATTTAATTGTATAATAATCAAAATCATGGTTGTTCAATAATAGCTGCGAGTTATTCTGGGAATATGGAAAAAAAACAAGAGTTGTATAATAATAATAAATACTTTATTTTTGACCATGAAAAATTATTGGTTTGCTGTTTCCCTACCAACCCACGAAAAAGGGCCCTACCCAAAACTTTTTATAGCAATTCTTTAACATGTTTTTTTTATGCCCCCAAAGGGGGCATCAGTCTGTCCGTCCGTCCGTCCATCCGTACAATCGTGTCCGGTCAATAACTCTGACATTCCTGGACAGTTTTTCAAATAACTTTGCACAAGTGCTCACCACAACAAGACGACAAGTCGCGCGCAAATCCAGGTCTGTGGCTTCAAGGTCACACTTAGAGGTCAAAGGTCAAAAAGAAGTGCTTTCGTGTCCAGTTAATAACTCCGACATTCACGGACGGATTTTCATATAACAACAAGACGATGTGTCGCAAAGTCCAGGTCTGTGGCTCCAAGGTCAAGGTCACACTTTAGAGGTCAAAGGTCAAAACCACTTCGGGTCATTTGTCACTTACAGTGACATTTCTTGTTGTTGCTATTTTCAGTATATTTTTCTTTCATTTCTTAAGGGTTTTACTGTCCTTGGCAAAATAAATTCACCTACCTACCTACCCATTTATAAAATCCTGGGTCGGGAAACAGCAAACAAATAATTTTTTAAGGATGCCCTCATTTTTAAGGACAACTCATTAAGATTATACAAACAATTTCACAACACTTATCTTCCAACAACAGCAACAATATCAAGTGAATACATGCACATAGCATTAATACTATGTTACAAGCTGGCATACAAAACAAGTATTCACTATTAACACAATTTGAGCAGAATACCTGTTATCTTGAAATAGAAATAGTTTATTATTGTATTTGAAAGCATAAATAGAAACAGACATCCGGATTTTTTTGTGATTGAATTCCAAGTCCGCATGGCAACTTAGGTAAATTATTGTTTTAAAAATTCGGATTTAGGTCTAGGATGTTCAATGTCATGTGATTTATTTATAGTTATGCCAGGGTTCCCATGGGTCCTTGAAATCCTTGAAAGTACTTGAATTTGAAAAAAAAAATCAAGACCTGGAAAGTGCTTGAAAATCTGATAAGGTACTTGAAAGTCCTTAAATTCTGGATTTTTGCTGTTCATCCCAAAAATGGCTATTGGTTGTGCATTCCTAGAATGCTTCAGATGGCATAAACCATATCGCTTGCGCGGATAATAGTCCTTGAATTTTGGGAAAATCCTTGGAAAGTCCATCAATTTGGCCTTCCTGAATAAAGGTAAACCCTGTTATGCATTACATTTGGTAGGTCATCATTCGCTACCAAGGGGGATATGCAGTTGATGTGGCAATTGACCTAATTCTTCACTATAGTTACACATGGTAACTTTCTATTGAAAGCGACATTCCAAAACTCGGAAAGTACACGTAAACATTATTTTACATTTTAATATTGCTTGATATTTAATAAGGTCTTAGAAAATTCACTCGCCCTGCAGGACTAGCAGAAGTAAACGTTTACTTGTCGAGGACTTTTCCAGCCCTGCATTTTATTCACTCAGTTGACCATTCCACGAAAACAATAAAATTGTTGAATCACTATGTATAGTAATATATATATATATATAAAAAAAATGAAGTATTTGTTGATTAGTCTGTTATTTTGCAGTTTATGATTATATGTCTGAACTGTGCTTTCATGTTTTATTTAACTGCATTCTCATGCTCTACATGTATGATATTATTGGTTTTCCAGAAAAGAATGGCATAATCAAGAATAACAATGGACGTTCTAGATGATCTTGGAAATTTTTTACGTTCAGTCCTCAACTATTTTGGATTCGATGTGGATAATTTAGTAAGTGATTAATAACCTCATCATTCTTTTTATATACATGTATTAAATTGTGATTTATATGTCAATTATAAATGCTGAACTTCAAGATTTCAAATATGTTTACATGAATAAGATTGGTGAACGACGTTTGGCGGAATGGCAGCGCCAAACTCAAGGTTTCCGCTCAGTTCTTTAGTTAGAAATGAGATATTGGACCGAAACTTGCTGTGAAAGTAGCTTATATGGAAATGAATCTTGGCATTGTATTTGAGGTCAAGGTCACTGTTGCTAAAAGTAGAAAAATGGTTTCCAGTCAATAACTATAGTTAGATTGAGATATTAGAACAAAACCTGCAGTGTAGGTAACTTAAAGGAAAGGAAGCTTAGGGTTATATTTGAGTTCACTGGGGTCAATGTCAGGCACGCTGTTTCTTAAAATAGAAGCATTGTTTTCGGGCAGTAACTATTTCGGAATGAGGTATTGGAACGAAAAATTGCTGTGTTGGTAGCTTATATGGAAAGGAAGCTACGGATAACATTTGAGGTCACTGGGTTTTGGGGCGTTGTTATTTAAAATAGGAAAAAAGGGTTTCGGGCAATAAGATATTGAAACTAAACTTGGTGTGTAGGTACATGTAGCTTATATGGAAAGGAAATGTTGGATTGCATTTGAGGTCACTGGGGTTAAATCAAGATCACTGTTGAGGGTATTGAAGCAAAACTTGGTGTGTAGGTTATATGGAAAGAAATATTGGAATGCAACTTTGTAGGTAGCTTTGTAGTTTCTTGTTATATATTTTTGTTTGATATTTCATAGGGTCATATATTTCTACCATTGCCTGAGAGAGTCAACAATATAAGAGACAGAAGTTTTATTAGACAAATTGGTAGCAGACTGCCCCTCAAACCTGCACGAAGGATTAAAATTCAGGTACATGTTCTCTAAATCACCGCAAATACCATAACAGGTACTCATGTGCCTTACATAGACTAAGTCTTGCCAAACTTAGAACAACATCAGTTACGGAAATGTATCTAAATGCATCTATAGCAACATGCACAGAGTCTTCCACAGAAATTGTTTAAGGGATAGTGGAAATTAAATTTAAATATCATGGGGTGTGTGTGGGAGGGAGTTAGCATTCGGGTGACCAATATTTTCAGGAATCGTGATTTGTTTAGATGCAATTTGAAGTATAATTCAACTGTAAATGAAAAGGTTTTTAAGAAGTATAGTCTACAAGGACCTATTTATAGAAAGGTATAATGCATTTTGCAGGTTACTGGTGTTTTTGAAGGGATAAGACAGAGATGTCAAAGGATAGGCCCTAAGGGGTTCAATTAAGGAATTGTGTGGGGTGGGAGTGGGGGAATAAGGCTTTTGAATAAAGTGATGGGGGGGAAATCTCTTAACAGCCCTGTGGAAGACCCTGAAGCACCCGACTGAAAAGCTAC
Organism: Cyrtodaria siliqua; assembly: GCA_037043455.1. Classification (NCBI taxonomy): domain Eukaryota; kingdom Metazoa; phylum Mollusca; class Bivalvia; order Adapedonta; family Hiatellidae; genus Cyrtodaria; species Cyrtodaria siliqua. The sequence continues at coordinate 251,905 of JAWPHD010001793.1, read as the reverse complement.
ATAATAAACTACTTTACACCTGTTTTTGACTAGAAAATGGTACTCGTCCTTTCGGCGTACATTTTTAATCTGCTTGTACCAAAATTCACTGGTAAATATGGAAAATGAATGGAATTTGTGATCAAATTAAAATCCAACTCATAAGAATTAAATCCGGTAAACTTTTCAGTTTACCTGCGCATTTGAAATTTGTAAAATTCTTGTTTAAATGCATTAACTCATTCAGGCTTGTAATTTATTATTAAAAACTTTCTCCTATATAAATTTATTAAACTTCAAGCGGCAATAAGTTTATTTTCAACCTTCAATACCAAAGATGATGCAGACTTTCGATGTTGAGTATTTATGCATAATACTGTTAATACCGTCAAATTTGCATTAAAAGTCACCCAGTGTCCACAGGCATTTATACTTGAAACCACTAATTTGAAACGTTGCCCTCTGGTAAATGTTACACAACTTTTTGCCATTATTGACTTACCGGTACACAATTTTGAGTACGTATACAGACAGTTATTATAAATAAAGTAAACCATTTGACGCATACACATTTCTGTTTTGTGCATAAACTCTGGTGTTCATGTGACAGGACATGAAAGTAAACTAGTTCACATATAATGTATTTACACTATCTATTTGGCATTGTTTGTATTAAAAGTTTGATTACATTGATTATATTGATTGGATTGCATTAATTTATTCCCTAAATAACTGCTTCACTTTCTTCATTTATGTTTTAAAAAGCTGCCCTCAATCGTTCCTACAAAAAGCTGCCCTCAATCATTCCTACAAAATGCTGTCCTCAATTGTTCCTACAAAAAGCTGCCCTCAATTGTTCCTATAAAAAGCTGCCCTCAATCGTTCCTAAAAAAAGCTGCTCTCAATCGTTCCTACAAAAAGCTGCCCTCAATCATTCCTACAAAAAGCTGTCCTCAATTGTTCCTACAAAAAGCTGCCCTCAATCGGTCCTACAAAAAGCTGCCCTCAATCTTTCCTACAATTTTATGTTTTGGTAACTATATAGATGTGTAGCCAAAGACGGTCTCCCATATACAATATAACCTGTCAATTTCAGAATGTGTTAATTGGTGGACATACGGGTCTACACAATGACAGTTTTAGCAGTGAGTTGTCGTATGTGTCCAGTGGCGGCGATAATCTTATCTGGGTGGAAGAGGACCTGGGCAATGACTGTATAATGGTGAGGTAATGTATCGCCATTAATTCTGCAGCTTACCTCTTTGGTAGAGAGGTAAGCAGAAAATGCAAGCTATTCTACTCACCCCAGCATCGACGTTACTGTTAGTTAACCTTTTTTGGTTAGCTCATATCTCGGAAACTACAGGACAGAATTCAGTGAAACTTCACTAGGGCTGTAAAGTTACGTCTAGCTCACGAAACGATACGTATAGCGATACAGGGCTCATGATACGATATGTATCACAATACATTTACCAACTGTTAAATATAAACAATAATCTTACGCGAACACTTTGTTGATAATCTTTCTAGTAACGTGGTTACATAAAAAAAATGAACAAGCATCAAGTTTATGCATTCATCATTTCAAACAAACTTTCCAAGTATTTTGCATTTTATTTCCGCATTGCGTCTGTTACTGATTTCCTTTTGAAGAGTTTAGAAAAGAAGTTTGTTTCTTTTGGGCAAGTGCGTGACGATAGAGTTACCGGTCCTAGCAACTTTCATTTAGTCGAAGATATATGCCAGAGAGGTCAATATTTAGCAGAAATAGTGCATTTTTTACGCATATTTAGGTCAGTTTAGTGTGTTTGCTTTACATTTCTGGCGTGTTTATGCGGTCTGATCGACACTAGTAAGAGCTGCCATTGTAGAAAATGACGACTTAGAGTGGCGTAAGAAATGTGTTTTATTTTTAGAAAATAAGACTGGTTTTCTTTCTTCCGCAATAATTAATAAACTTGGTTGATAACAAATGTAAACCCAACCAATGAGATTCTCCGTGTCTATTTTATAGCATATAACGGGAGCTGTTCTTTTTGTAGGAATACAGCGAAAGGCCGTTCTTTTTTCAGATAGAGGTAAAAGACTCGTATTTCTTCGATAGGTTTTTCGAAAAAACAACTTGAAAGTCATTTTAATCAATACTACATCGAATCGAATCTGGGTTCAAATGCATCGTGAATCGAATTGGACGTGAGGCTTCGTGATTAATCGCTATTTCATTTAATCGTTACGGCCTTAAACTTCACACATGTATTCAGTATAGATATTGACATGTCAAGCGCAAGTCACATAACTCTGCAACCTATTTTGACAAAGTTATGCCCTTTTTGTCTCGCCCACGATAGTGGATAGCGAGAGATAGCAGTCACTTTTCTGGCGGCGGCCACATTTTAAATCAACTATATCTCAACAACCGCTGAAACTTTGTCAAATGCTTTGTTGGGTCAAAGGATGTATTGCCAAAATTACCAAGGTCAAGGTCATATTTTACATTATTTTCCCAAAACGTAACCTTGGTTAGGTAATATAACCTCAGTAAACTGTATCCGACTGCCTCATTTTCTTTGTTTGATACTTGGTCATATGTATTGTTGGCATTGGTGGACATCACTGAACAACAAACATTACCAAGGTCAAGGTCATATTTTGCTTATTTTCCCCAAAAATTAACCTTGGTTAGATAACTTAACCTCTGCTAACTTTATGTGATTGCCTCACTTTATGTCTTTGATACTTGGTCATATGTATTGTTGGCATTGATGGACATCGCTGAACAACAAAAAATACCAAAGTCAAGTTCATGTTTTGTGTTATTTATCCTAAACATCAGTTTGGTTAAGGTAAGTTAACCTCAGTTAACTTTTTCTGATAACTTTAATTTCTTTGTTTGATACTTGGTCATATGTATTGATGGCAGTGGTGGACATCACTGAATGACAAAAATTACCAAGGTCAAGGTCATATTTTGTGTTATTTTCCTCAAACTTAACCTTGGTTAGGTAACTTAACCTCACTTAACTTTATGTGATTGTCTCACTTAATGTCATATGTATTGTTGGCATTGGTGGATATCGTTGAACGACAAAAAATACCAAGGTCAAGGTAATATTGTGCATTATTTTCCCAAAACTACACCCTGGTCAAACCACTTAAGGCCTAAAATAAAATATTAAATGTTTCCCCTCCCACGACCGATCCGAAAAAATGGCTGCGATCAAAAATATTTTATTGCCGAAACCGTAGTAATATTTTTTTATTTGGTATGACAAAATTTGGGACGAAACGCGCTTTTGGGACGAATCGATTTCTCCCGGATTTGGCTATGATCTCCCGATCACACGGAAGCCACTTAATCAATAATTTGTAATAAACAGAGTGTGTCTGGCTTTGTCAAACAGTCAAAGCCTGTCAACTTGATCAAGGCGGGATTATGATCTGCATGATCATAATCCCGCCTTGATCGATTTATGCAGATCATAATCCCGCCTTGATCGATTTGACAGGCTTTGATCAACCAATGAAATTGCGTCTCAAGGCGGCCTGACGAGATTGAAAAATGGCCAAGTAAACAATCGTACGTAAACTATCACGGGTCATCAATTATTATCACATTGATGTGAAGACACTGGACATTGGAAAGTATGGACATAATTTATTGAAGATAATAGGTGCAGTGCCGACAATTAAAGCAAAATACACCAATCACCAGGTGGTAAATTGCATCAGCTTGTTTTATTCTAAATCGAGTAGTAAGTTTGCTGAAATCGGCACTTGTTTTAGTCAGTTCATTCGGTAACGGTCGATGGTTTGCAGTTTTTAATTGATTAGCGAATGCATGTTAGGTTTTATATAAATGCATTTTAAGCATGATCTATCGGCAAAATTAAAAGAAAGCTTGTAATCGATCATTATTGGTGATATTTCGATCGAATATCGGCAATATTTTTCTGCCGGGAACGTGCGGTGTCACAGTAATTTAAATAGATACATTATTTCGGACAGATACAACTTTTAAATAGAAATAAATTGACGTAGTTTACCATTTGGAAACTGTCCTACGTTTGTGTTTAGCTGATACAAATATAAAAAAAAAAATGGTTTTATATAGATGCATTTTAAGCATGATCTATTGGCAAAATTAAGAGAAAGCTTGTAATCGATCATTATTGGTGATATTTCGATCGAATATCGGCAATATTTTTCTGCCGGGAACGTGCGGTGTCACAGTAATTCAAATAGATACATTATTTCGGACAGATACAACTTTTAAATAGAAATAAATTGACGTAGTTTACCATTAGGAAACTGTCCTACGTTTGTGTTTAGCTGATACAAATATAAAAAAAAACATGGTATAACCCCACCCCCACACACCTTTCAAAAAAAATTGTACTTTTGTGTGGACGGTTTTAATAAAGGCATTTTCTGTAGTTTTTCGTGCGCAACATTTTGGGTGACTTCTCTTCTAAAACTATTGGATGGGTTTTCCTAAACATTTAATGTTGCTATTGATGTCTAGTTGCATTTATTGTCTTTTTTTGTCTTTTTTTTTTGATTTATTTAAAAAAAATTTTTTATTATTTTTGATTTATTGTCTTTATTTATATAAATGCCTATTATTAGAAACATACATAAAATAGGAAAAATATAGCATTTTGTAAATACTCAAACAAAGTTAAAAAATTGAAGCATAATGGTAGGGTTCAAAAAAAATAATTAAATCTCAATATGCATGATGACCTATAATTTTAATTTCAAATATTGTCTTGCTATATGTTCAAATAAGTGCCTACGAAGTTTGAACAAATTCTGTTATTATGAACATAACAGAAAAGGAAAATATACCATTTCTATATAATTTCATACAAAACTTGGCCTTTTAGCATAGGGGTAGGGATTCAAAAAAAAATCTAAACAAGCATGGGGCCTAACATTTTTATTGCACGTTTTGTTTTTATATATGTTAAACTATGTGCTTAGAAAGTTTAAACAAATTTTCTTATTGGGAACATACAAAAAAAAAGGAAATTGTATCATTATGGGCTAATTTGTGCATAAATTGTAATAGGTTTTACATAAAGATGAGGTTTAAATGTTATTATAATTAAATGTTCTTTACTTTAATACAATTTAAGCAGAATTGTGACCAATGAATAAATGATAGACTTCAAAAATGTCTTTTAGCTATTCCATGGACTTGTTCAACTTTTTGGACAGATTGATATGATGGTGGCATTACACATTTTTTTTTTTAATTTTAACAATTATGGTGACCTACCATTATTTTTTCATTTTCTGTCTATATATATATATATATATATAACAGACTTACTGTACACAATTTTTAAAGAAAATCTCTTATGCAGAAAAACTATAGAAAATGTCTTTAAGAGTAACATAGGAAATCCCCAAAAGGAACCCATTAGCAATAGCTGACAGACAGTTTTTAATGTATAATGTTTTGAATTGAGAAAGACTTTGTACATGGAATCAGTGTTCTATCCAGAACTTTTACAAGAAGAGTTTTTAAAATTTGATGCCTGGTACATTATGTGTCGGACATTTTCCATATTCTTAGACTAAAAATAAACATGTCAAGTTGTTTTATGTTTTAGTTTGTATGTTTCACTGCATACTGAAAATAACTTATTTGAATATACTGAAGCTCATCATGGATTGTAGTGATTTGACAAAAATCTGTATTTGTTTTGATATTTTCCGTGTCACGGTCTAGAGATTTTAAGCAGGATAAAATACAAAAACATGCTAGAACACTGCCAGATGGATGTGGAAAAACCTAATTACACCATGTGAACGTTAAACTTACATGAAGAAATATGTTTACCTGTTTGAATTGTCATTTTTAACAACTGTTTATGAGTGGTAGATATTATTAAGGCAGATATCTAAAACCTGTGAGGAAAGAAAAGAAATGTTTTGAAATAATTAAAAAAAAAAAATTACCTACCTACCCATACCAATTTGACCAGGGTCGCGGGAGGGGAAACAAAAACTATTTTAAGTTTGGCCTAACATCAGTAACTTAACTTCTTATGATTACGGTACCTCACTTTTATTTGTTTGATACTTGGTCATATGAAGTGTTGTCTTTGGTGGACATCATTTAAGCACAAATTTAATAAAATATTTCATATGCTGTTTGCCGCTGTGGGCGAGACACCCTCAGACCGAGGTCTTGTTATACTTAGTCAATTTCTTGGTTAACCTTTTTCGTTAAGCTCATATCTCAGAAACAGCATGGAAGAACTCAATAAAAAATCAGTGTAAATAGTAAAATGCCACGCGCAAGTCACATAACTCTGCAACATATTTTGTCAAAGTTATGCCCCTTTTTGTACTAAGTAAATTTCTTCGTTAACCTTTTTCAATAAGCTCTTATCTCAGAAACTGCATGACAGAAACTTTACACATTTATTCACTATCATAAGAGAAACTGGTACAAACAAGTGCCCAAAACCTGTTGTGTATTTTTCAGAATTATGCCCCTAGTTGCCGTCATGTTCGTCGGTCTGTATGTATCTCTGTCTGTCCTGTTTTCTTGTCCGTTTAACTCCTATGTCTTACATTCAATTTTCACGAAACTTCATAGGAAATATCAGTATGATGTCTAGTAACACATATTGTCGGTTGAATGATTTTTGGCAGAGTTATGGGACTTCGAAGTTTTTTTGAATGTAAATTATGTCTGCTCAACTCCTATGTTTTTCATCCAATTTTCACAAAATTTCATAAGAAGTATCAGTATGATGTCTAGTAGCACATGTTTTCGGGAGGCTCCAGTTGAATGATTTTTGGCGGAGTTAGAGGACTTTGAAGTTTATCAGTTCTAAAGCTTATTCACTCAACTCCTATGTTTTTCATCTGATTTCCATGAAACTTCACAGAAAGTATCAGTGTGATGCCTAGTAGTGCAGATTGTCAGGACGTTCCGGCTGAATGATTTTTGGCAGAGTTAAGGGACTTTGAAGTTTTTTGATTCTAAAACATGTCCCCTCAAGTCCTATGCTTTTCCTCCGATTTTCATGAAACTTCATAGGAAGTATTAGTATGATGTCATATTGTCAGGACGTTCCAGTTGAAAGATTTTTAGCGAAGTTATGGGACTTTGAAGTTTTTTCGATTCTAAAGCTTGTCCACTCTTATTTTTTCATCTGATTTTCACGAAACATGATGGCTAGTAGTGCGTATGAATTATTCCGGTTGAATTATTTTTGGCGGAATTACGGGACATTGAAGTTTTTTAATTCTAAAGTTTTCATCTGGTATTCATGGAACTTTATAGGAAGTATCAGTATTATTTCTAGTAGCGAATATTGTTAGGATGTTTCGGTTATAAATAAAATTCGCGGAGCTATGGGACTTAGCAATTTTTAAAAAATTATAAAGCTTAATTGTAAGCTCAATTCATCATGCATTTTCCATCCGATCATATTTAACATGTGTATCTTTATTAGGTAGGCAGCATGTTTTGACATTCCCTCGATTTTTGTCTGCCAAAAACACTAAAAGATGAGCTCTAAACTAAAAAATACTTTGAAAACCATTGGTCCAGACCCCCACATGAACAGTGTCAAAACAAAGGGGCAAAGGTCCTCTTCATGAATAAATTAGATTTATTACAATCAAGGGTCGCGCAAAAGAGCGCAATGGGGTAAAGGACCCCAGGGGAGGGCAGAATCTTTTTATTTTTTTCATATTTTTTTTAAAAATATTTTTTTACTGAACATCTTATGAAAACAATGTATCTTTCTAATGAAATAAAGTCTACTTCGATTTTTTGAAAATTTGAAAACTATGCGGCCTACCTACCTTTATTTGCGGAGCATCCTTCGGTTCTACCGATTCCTTGTTCTACTTAGTTGCCCAATAAATACAGGGTTCCGGAAATACTGTTGCCCGACACCCCGGGCAAGTGGATTTTGGGTGCGGGCAAGTGACATTCGTAAATCTGGTTGCCCGCCAATTGTCCGACGGACATTTCCATTCCACGACAAATCAAGTGGCAAACGCGCCATATCAGAATTTCATTTTGATAACTGAATAAAACTGGCCGCTGTTTTTCGCTGCTAGCAATTGTTAATAAGCTCAAACAACTTTCGGTACAATCAACAATCTCGCCCCAGGCAGCTTAATTTGTGGCATTATTTCAATAAACAACTAATTAACCAACACGCGCATTTCACACCGTTTGAAAACAACACCGTATCACAATTTATCCTGACACGACCGTCAGATGTGTGTCCATCGGCCAATGAAATCGTGGCAATTATGTCCGTGACCTTCCAACCATAAACATAGCTACTTTCTGAAATCGTTTCCAAATTATCTCTGAACGTCATTTGGACCTTCCACCAATCAAATCAGAAAACTTTTTCTTAATTTGCAAATTTAATGTGTCAAAATAATGATTGACAGACCCACGTGACGTTCTTTTTTTGTTTAGATAACATTGCCGAAGATTTTTTCATAACGAAAATACATTTCTTTTACTCGAAGCACTCGTTTATCAATGCGCTTTTATAAGGTATTTGGTGTATTTCATTGATATAGTCTGTAATTAAACGTATATGGAAGTGCATACTACACAAATAAGTTGCATAACTTAGCGATATGCGCATGTCATGGGTTTTCGCGATTTCAGAACAATCACGGAACCTTTTTCTCAAGTTCGGAACTTTCGCTTTTGATAAATAAGGTTACTGCTACTACTTCTTAAACAATTCCTAGGGAACCCTAGTAAGGGAACCTACCCTATTCATGCCTCTTGCTTTCATCTAATTCTCTTTAGTTAAAATACAAAGCTGTAGGAACATTACCATGGTTGCAGAAATTGGGGGCCAAGTGAATATTTTTAATAACGTTTTTGTCTTGTTTCTTTGCTTGTCGCACATTTAAATGAATACAATAGCTTATTTTTTTCTGTCAACTGGTTAATTGTACACAATGTGACATTAAAAGTTCCATACACTAGCTGCCAAGCATTTTTTATGCCCCCGAAGGGTGGCATATAGTAGTCGCACTGTCTGTCCGTTCGTCGGTACAATCGTGTCCTCTTCATAACTCTGACAATAATGGACAGATTTTCAAATAACTTCGCACAATTGCTCACCACAACAAGACGACGTGTCGCGCACAAAAACCAGGTCCGTGGCTCCAAAATCAAGGTCACACTTAGAGGTCAAAGCTCAAAATCCGTTCATCTGTACACTCGTGTCCGCTTCATAACTGACAATAATGGAAGGATTTTCAAATAACTTCGCACAATTGCTCACCACAACAAGACGATGTGTCGCGCACAAAATCCAGGTCCGTGTCTCCAAGGTCAAGGTCACACTTAGAGATCAAAGGTCAAAATCCGTTCGTCTGTACAATTGTGTCCGCTTCATGACTCTGACAATAATCGACGGATTTTCAAATAACTTCGCACAATTGCTCACCACAACAAGACGTTGTGTCGTGCACAATTATTTTTTTTTGAATCATTTTTTTTTTTTTTTTTGAATCATTTTTAAATATATTTGTTTCATATTGCTCCAAGGTCAAGGTCACACTTACAGGTCACTTTGGGGGCATTTGTCACTTACTGCGACATTTCTTGTTTTGGATGGTCATCAAAAATGATGGGGTTGTGTGTGTGGTGATTGGTGGGGTGGGAGGGCGGAATAAAATGAGTTTGTATACTGTCTCATCATTTTATGATTTAAGTAACACAAAGATGTAATAGACACAAAAGAAGAAAATGCAACCTTTTGATTTTTTTATATGAATAAATACAGTGTATTAACTAATTCATAAAATACATTCTCCCTTCCTTTTCTAAGTATAATGGTCCAAATTATGCGGCGGTCCGTCCCGTTTAACATGAATAATGGTACAGCGCCAGTTTTTGGGGCAAATAAGTGCTCTTAAATGTGGGGCAAGTGAAATTATGGGCAGGGCAATTGACTTTTCAAAATCCACTTGCCCTGCGCAAATGGATTTTCAAAATATTTCCAGAACCCTGAAATAGACAAGGCATTGAAAAGTTGAGCGCTCTGCCATCCGACAGCTCTTGTTTCTGGTGAGATTGGCACACTGTTAATCGTATAATGTACTCTCAACAAATCAAAAACATATTTTCTGTTTCTAACCTTAATCAAAGGTTTTATGCTGTGCTTAATTTTTCTCTGTAAATATTCTTTCCAGACCAAGAGACAGACACATACAGGCACATAGTTTACTGGACCTGCAGGTTGACGACATAGAAGATGAAGGTATCTTCATGCCCATTCGTAGTCTCGCGGACGACCGAACCTCCACGCCCATGGACATATCAATAGGCTCGGTGTCGGCACTATCAGCAGCAGATCCTTTCACACAGCAGAAAATCTCAGCCATGGAGGATGAGCTGTCTACGCTACGAAATCAGATTGCACAGCTTATAAAAGACCAGGAAAAGAATAAACTGCCTCCAAGTATGTGTTCGTTACTTTTGTTCTCCTTCGCTTAAATAAGAATGTTTTTAAATCTATCATAGGTAATGGTTATCAAATTTAATATTTATTGTAGAAACTGCGCAAAAATATTTTGGTACACATGTTTAAATGAAATTGAGTACCGTATCACACAGACAAATTGTGTGACATCAGAAACCGCTTGGTCAATTTTGACCAAACTTCACGTGGATGATCCTTAGATGAATGTTTTTTAGATTTGTTAAAATTAGGTCTGTGCGACATCCTAGATGGCCACCATTACCGTATATGGTCGAAACCTTAACAATTCTTCTTCTCAAGAACCGCTGGACAGATTTCAACAGTTTTTCTTTTAAAATGATCGCAAATGCCTAGACTATCAAGTTTATTCAAATGAAGTCAAAAATAGCCGTGCCCCAGGGGTCCAAAGTTTGTATATTGAGATTTTGCATGTCTCATATAGATGTATAGGGGAAAAAAATAAAAATCTTCTTCTCTGAAACCACAAGGCACAGAGGTCTCATGTATTACATGAAGCATCAGCTTATGGTCCTCTACTAAGTTTGTTCAAATGGTGTGACCCTGGGGTCAAATTTGTCCCCGCTCCGGGGGTCACAGTTTTACTTAGGATTTTTTTTTTAAAAATCTTCTTCTCGGAAACTACAAGAGCCAGAGGTTTGATATTTTGCATTTACTATAAGGTCGGAATCTACAGTTTTCTTTGAAATTCAGACTATTTTCAGACATGTACACAAATTACGTTAAATAACTTGAATTCTATTTTTCAAAACTAACAAAGATGCCCTATTCATGAAAGACCATATAATTTCCTCTCAAAATATAGCAAATACATGCTAGAAAGCAACAAAGTCAGTTTCTCTGCCTACAAATACAATTCATTTACCCCATCCACTTAGCACTCAAAAAAAGGAAAACATGACATTTTAGACACAATGGCAGCATATACCTGTCCCTTATTTGAGATATAACACATCCATAATTGAATGACAAACACTCCAAATTGTCATAAAAATGCTTTTTCTACATACCTTATCCGGCTTTTTTCCCCGTAATCTTAAGTCGAATGGAGAAATGAAAGAAATGATCAAATAAAGCTACCATTTACAACATAGCCACCAGTTACTAGTTTCTGTTTACAGCCTCTATACCGGTCACAGTACAAAAACTTTATTTACACCAAAATTAACTATTATGTCATACTAAGTCAAAAACACCACATTTGTGGATTTATTTTTTATTGTCTAGCCTGTACATGGTTTTTAATCTCTTAGATTTCTGTTTTTTAAGAAATTCCCCATGGACATTCATTCGAAACTAAGGAGTCTCCCCTAAGCTTATGGTCCTTTACCAAGTTTGTTCAAATGGTGACCCTCGGGTCCGATCTGGCTGGTTTTCTAACTTGTCCGAGTTTTCACTGATATCAGCAGTCGGGGAAAGTTTGGAAAATATCGGGAAAAGGAAGGCCTTATCGTGTTAACGAGGCAAAAGTTAACGGACGGACGGACAACGCCATTTCTATATACCCGGCGATAAACATAGCACACATCTTGAACAATATTGTTCTCAAAAGGCACTGAATAGATTTCGATAGTTTGATATGCCCCCCGTCATAAAATGGATGCGGGAGTAGTTTTTTTTGGGGCGGGGGGTGCGTGCGCGCGGATTCGGCGGTGCATATATAGTTCAGAACAAAACCTTTGCTGAACCTATATAAAAGGCATATGGAAAATATTTTGCTTTTAACGTTTCAGAAACCGATATTAGTTGTGTAATTGTGTATTGATCTTCATCAGGATATATTGATATATTGATTTTCATCAGGATATATTGATATATTGATCTTCATCAGGATATATTGAACGATCCTGTCTTCATAAGCTCCATAACTACCAGTACATATTTCTTTCATTTTTCTTTCTTTCAATCTAGAGGGCTGGCGTGGCGCAGTCGGTAGCACGGCGGATTTGTAACCGGAGGCCCCGGGTTCAATCCTCCGTGGTGCCACTGAGTTCCGTCGGTGTGTTCTTGGGCAAGACACTTTCCCTCAGCCTCGTCCCTCGAATGGGGACGTAAACCGGGCGGTCCCGTGTATCGGTCTATCCTCCGAGCACGTAAAAGAACCATAGGAATCTATTCGATAATAAGAGAAGGGCAGGTTCCCGGATTCCTATGTATCCTTCCCCTCTCTCTGGGGCGGCTCTTAATAACCTATACTGTGTTGATGAGCCGTTAAACAACATTCAACAACAACTTCTTTCAATCTTTCTTTCTTTTTCCGTATATTTATATTTTCTATAAAGTTCTGTTTCCCAAGACATGTAAGAGCCAGAGGTTTAATATTTTGCATTTACGTTAAGATTATGGTCCTCTAACAAGTTTGTTCATATGGTGACCCTGGGGTAAAATTTGACCCCACCTCGTGGGTCACAGTTTTACATAGACTTATACTAAACACATTAAAGTCTTCTCTGGAACTACAAGAGCCAGAGGTTTAATATTTTGCATTTACTATACTCTTATGGTCCTTTACCAAGTTTGTTCAAATGGTGACCCTTGGGTCACATTTGGCCCCGCCACAGGGGTCACGTTTTACATAGACTTGTATAGGGAAAAACTTAAAAAAATCTTCTCTGAAACCACAAAGCACACAGCTCTAATATATTACATGTAGCCCTGGGGTCACATTTGGCTCTGCCCAAGGTGTTACACTCTACCACCTTCATTTTGTATTTGATCTTTACCAGACTTTGTTAGTGTCTTTATATCAATGTTGTTATACACAACAGAGCCCACATTTCTTGAAAAATCTTAACCAAACTTGCACAGACTGTATATGACCATAAGTTTTCGAAAATGTTTGATAATGTGCCAGTACTCAGGTGATCGATTTAGGGCCATCTTGGCCCTCTTGTTTCATTTCATTTACTGCATGACTTGATTTGCTTTATTTATTTCAGTTCCATTCCCAGATATGGCCAGTAATGGTGCGGCACCTCCTCCACCACCATTCTGTCCACCTCCTCCACCCCCACCTCCACCCCCACCACCTCCCTCTACACCACACATTGGTGGTTTCTTCAAGACGCCAAAGGCAGGGAAAACGTTTGCAGAACTACTGAAAGATGTGAGTCAGTTTCATAGAGGAATTATTATTTGATGATGCTTATGTATTGTGTTATATTGCACATCCTTTATTTCCTTTAAACCTTTCATGAAATCGCTATTAAAATTGGTTCCAATGGTCCTTAAAATGTCTACCCGCTCTTAGTATGTGTTAACGGGTCGAGCAGTAGATCATAATCTATATTATTTATAACGGTATTTGTATTTTATTTATCAAAGATCTCACATTACATCTTTCTGAACTTTCTGGTAGCTAGAAAATCTCTAAAGACTATTCTATAATGAAAAACAGCAGATGAGTATATTCCATGTTTATTACCAAGGAACAGTAGTTTCTTTGTCAGATTATCTTCACTGTTTTAATCCAAAGAATAAAGAGAACCTGTCTGTTGCTGAGATGGGAACCAACAGTGGATCAGGTGGTCCCCCTTCCATGGCCGACGTGCTCAAGGGCTTGGGGACTGTCAAACTCAGAGCGATACAGAGGTAAAGTTATGACATCCTTATGAGTCTCAATTTCTACTTTCATCTAAAAATAGGTCACAACCAGTTACTGGTATGGATCTGAAACGAGTCCAGAAGTCGTAACTTCTGCATCATTGAAACCTACTTTCTTCACGTGTTGGGTACATGATTGCAATATTTTGAGGTCAACCAACTTTGCATCAGTGACTTTTTTGTGACTCCCATGTGCAGGATGAACTTCATCAATGTCTTTCTTCAGTGTGGTGAACCTGACATGTTTTTTTGTGTTTTTTTGGAGGGGCGGTGTGGGGTGTAGAGCTATTGTCACCATCTGTTCCCCCATGTTGTCTGCAGCAGCTGTTGTTCACAAACACAGCATAAAGAGCCGCCTGCCTGACAAGGCCTCTATCTTTTCAGCTGAACTTAAGGCAACTAACTTGCCTTAAATTATATTCAAGAATCTGATGATGACCATTTTATAATCTTTTCTGATTCCCTTTCATCTCTTCAAGCACTGGGTAATATGAAAATATGATAACCCAGTCGTGCTTCAACTTTTAGAAAAGTACAATTCTCTTATAATTGATAATGTTATTATTTTCTGCTGGCTTCCAAGCCATGTAGGAATACGTGGTAATGATAGAGCTGATAGTGCTGCTAAGGCAGCATTAGATTTACATATATCTAATACCAAATTACCTTATACTGATTTTAAAAGTGGTATTAACACATATATTCGTAACTCTTGGCAAACCGTTTGGGATTTGTCAGTTAACAGTAAACTCCATTCAATTAAACCGTTACTCGGAGAATGGCGTTCTTCTAGTAGACCCATTCGTCGAGAGGAAGTTGTCCTAGCCCGGTACAGGATAGGGCATACACGCTATACTCATTCATATTTATTACAAGGTGAGCAATTACCAGAATGTATACCCTGCTTTGCACCGTTAACGGTCAAACACATCTTATTGGAATATGTAGACTTTGATCCTATGCGTCAAAGGTACTACAATGTTAATACAATGAAAGAGTTATTTGATACTGTAGATTTTAGTCTTGTTTTAGATTTCCTAAAAGAGATCAGACTATATAAATCATTATAATGTGTTCTTATATATAGTAACTTGTTTATATACCCGTTGACGGGCATTTGTTGATTTACATACATAGTTTATATTACACCTTATCATCCCTTATTTTTTAATAGTTTTATCTTTATATATTTACATTAATTTTTAATTAATACTTCATTTCTTCATTTTTCATCAATTTTTGTGCACAATATGACCTATTTATGTGTCGACGTGCCGTAAAACACCATTCATTCATTCGTTGTTGTCTGAGGTATCTGGTTATTTTTTTGCATTTAGCTCAATTAATCAGTAAGTATTGCTAGTACAGCAACTAAACTTGCATCTTTAAGGTTAAGGTTTTGTATTTTAGCTATGTTTGAACCTCAATTATGTGTTTGTTAGCATAAGGTTACGGTACCCTGCCGAATTCACACATGAAGGTCAAATGATAGAAATCATGTCTCAGCCATATTAACATTGAATTTCATGTAACTTCACACAAGTGTTAATCACAATGAAAAGGTGTCTTACTCAAAATCCAGGGCCCCGTTTAATGAAACAACTTACGTCCATTTTGATCGTAAATCAATTTCTTAAATGCTTCACTATAAATTACACTTTTCAAATCAATGTGATTTCATTTCATTTTCTTATACATGTGATATGTCCATAATACGTGCACACATAATTGTCTACATTGAATGCTTAGGAGAAAAAGGTGAATGGTTTTAAAATTTGAGACTTATCATAAGACGTTTAATAAAACAGGGCCCTGGTCCATATTCCAAAGGTAAAGGTCATAGGAGTAAAAATTGTGTCTCAGCCGTAACTTTGAAAGTACTGAAGGGATTTCCATGATCAGAAGCTGTGTTGCGTGCATACTTTTAACAATGTAGACTTTCCTATAAGAAAACCTTTCTGGGGGCATTTGTCTCTTACTGATGACATTCTTTGTTTTGATGATTGGGTTTTGGTTGATAAATCAAAATATTGTCAACAAAAAAAACACACTTCCAGTAAAAGATATAAAGATATTGTCTTCAAATACATGAAAATCAAATGCCAAACAATATTGTTTTCTGTCAGAAATATTTTCCAATATTTATAACAGTTAATCATTTACTGTAAGAAAAATGCTTTAAACATTTATAATAGTAAATATATCTACAAATTTCTTAAATACAAACAGGTATAAAGAATTGTATTAAATAAATGCAAATCAATGAAGAATTGCTTGCATTTTATGAAATTGTTACAGATCGCCCGGTGGTACCCCAATGAAAGAGAAGGCCAAGCCCAGTGAGGGCACGGACGCGGCCTCTCTGATTGCGATGGCCCTGAAAAGGAAGTTTGCCAGTCGTATGTTATATAGTCCAAACAGCCCTCGCAGTCCAGGTGCAGACCAGGATAACGACTATGACTCTCCTGACAGTCCCGTGGCCCCGGTAAGTGACGAAGAAGATAGTTTTAATATTGGGTTAGCACTTTCGTTTCTCATTAATGCTGTATCAGGTGTCCTTAGACTCTGGAAAACAGGAAAAATGGGGGGGAAAACATTCACTGCAGGGAAAAATCAGGCAATCTGAAAAAAAATTGCAAAAATCAGGGAAAAGTCAGATGTTTTATTTCTGTAAAAACAAGAATTAATGTTGAACATATAATTGACACGCTTCAGGAAGATAAAAAGAACAAAATAATGGGGGAAAAAAACTTTTTTTCTATGAAAATAATTTATAGAAATACATCAATTATACACATTTTAAATGGCATTCATTTTCTTCAATTTCTGGTTAAAGGTATTCCATTAGGTCCGTTTCTAAATTACCAATAGTCCAACTCTCATTTAAGTTCAGATAAATTTTAAGAGTGTACTACTCATTCCAACAAGAATTGGGTCATTTTGGCCAAGCTTGAACTACTTTATAGAGTCGATCAGCCTAATTCCGTACACCCACCTTTGGCTAAAAATAGCCACACAGATTGTTGTTCAGAAAAGCGGTGTACTTGTGATAGTTACTAAGCATGCGGATCATGTCTAAACCATTGTTATATCGACATTGATGTCGTATTTTAAGCACTTAAAGTCAAAAATACAATATTTTTTACTGTAGTAGAGGTAGGCAAATTCCATACGCTCGCTTGTAATTCCGTACGGCACGGAGACTAATGTCGTACAGTCACTATGTTGTGCGTTTACCTTTATAGTGTGTTCATATGTGGTTTGTGTTGTTGTGTAGTTCATAATATTAATACCTTAAACTATATAGCAGGTATGGTATATGCATACGCAATGTAAGTTCACTACATTTTTACTATATATACGTTACAGAAAGTTCGTTATTCTGAATTTAATTCTCTCACAAATAATATAATATTCTAAATTCAGTGTATCAGCATGTGATCAGTATGATCTGGCGTCTTTCTATGTATACATACTTGAGGATATAATCATGAGGGAGTAAGTATACAGGGAGGAGAAACGGGTCATAAAGGCTCTAGTTTATCGATTTATGTTGTCGCGCTAGAACGCCACCATTTACTATTTTATCGATTCATGTAAATCGATCGTAAGCGCGTTACATTTGAAAAGTTAAAATTTCAGCCAACATCTCAAATTAGGCAGTTTTTACAGTCTCTTTTTTACGGCTTTCTGTTATAATCAACATCACGAAATTACCTTCTTGACAAAGATAAATATGTCTACTAATCACTTTTTGTTATTATTAATGCCTAAATAACCCGTAGTCTTATATCTCGTTTGCAGTAGCTATACACTGTCACCATTCTTTATTTGGCGCGGAGTGGCGCCATCTTTTACACGGAACCGTCTGGTAAAATGTGCTTTTATACATGAAAACAAATACACGCTCTGTATCAGAGGACACAATGTGAATAAATAATACTTATGTTTACATTTCGCACCTTTATTGAGTTTATAAGTGTAATAATTTATAAAAAATTGCTGTTTTTCACACATGCGCGAAATAACCGGAAATTATGTCTCGGCCATTAATCGGAATTACGTCAAACTTCAAACAAATTATTATTAATCACAATAAGTGGAGGTCACTAGGTACCACTAGTACAACATGTTTGAGGCATTTGTCAATTACAATAACAGTCTGTTTTCTCCTACTCTTATTGTAATTAGAAAATGAAAGATGGAGGGAGAGAATGTGAAAATAGAAAGACGAAAACATCTTTTTTGTTTTAGAGAGAGAGAGAGTGAGAGAGAGAGGGGTGGGTGGTGGGGTGTGGAATGGGTGTGGGGGAACTAAATAAATCGAACAGACAGCATCTCAGCAATAGCCCTTGTCTGACTTCTCTGACGGCATCACGGAGCGCTTTCTCACTGTATTTTGCTTTTATCCCGCGCTTTGAATTGGTTTATGCCATTTTTAGTATTCTGGAAGGAAAGAATGGATAAGAAACGGAATGACATAAGAACTTGTCTGCGTTATTTTATTATTTAGTTTATTTACATTGAATCTCTACATTGATTTTATGTATTCCATAATTTCAACAATCTTGTCCATGATCGGTCCACTACATCCAATTAACACTAATTGTTTTATAACAGTAGAGGCAAAATCAATCAACACCAGTTCATACTCTGAAAAGAGTAATGCCCGTGTCATCATGTATGAAGCTTCCTTTCCATTCACAGGCTCGTCAATCAAACAGTTGAGTAGATACTGTATTTGAAACTGTTCGTAGTCAAACTTTGGTTCTGAGAATATGTCTATCGATCTGCCGTAACACTTGTCTCTCATCTCTCTAATACTTAATCGTCTAGCAATATTGATTGATTTTTCCATGATCTGGAATGGAAAAACAACATGACGGGTTTCAATACCATGATTTTTTTATTTTTTTTGTGTTTTTCCTTTCTCCAAAAAAGCAACAAAAAAAATCTATCCGCAAAAATCGAACCGGGGTTGCCTGCGTTTAAATCGCTGGTAGTTTCCCCTAAGCCACGCTTCTATACATAACCTCGTGGCAAATGTAATGCTATATTACTAACACTTACCATAGATGGAGCGGTGTACGGAATTAAGCGCTATTTAAATTATGGAAAATATTACAAGAGCCTAATTCCGTACACATTTATAAAAATCTCTTTTTAATGCATGAATTTATTATAATTTTAAATAAATAAAAGATTTATTTCAATAAATTATATATTCATATTTCGTTTAAAATTATCTTCTAGGACATCTAACTACATGAGTAATGTAAACACCACTAACCTCTATCGAAGGGCCTCTCTTGTCTCCAAGGTCAAATTTTGGCGAAGAAAAGGAAGTTCAAATTTTGCGCGATACATACTTCTATCCAATCGGCGAAGAGATGTTAATTTTGTTCCAGATATAAATAGATATTGTATGGGCTTTTCCAGTGATGATAGTTACGTCACGACAAGTGCATATCGGGAAGAAAACACAACACAATTTGTGATAAAACGCATTTTATTTCACATGTACGGAATCGGCCACCTGTACGGAATTAGGCTGATCGACTCTACCCTTCATTGATTCTGGTTTTTCACTAGCTTCAGTTATAACTTATGTCACCTGTAGGCCTTTACTCTTCATTCTTCATACACAGATACATCTAGAGCAGTACTAGACACTATTGCCACAAGTAGGTCATGTTCATCAACACTTGATTCTGGTTACGTTTTTAGCTCGACTTCGAAGAATAGTGAGAGCTATCCTTTTCACCACAGCATCGGCGTCCCGAGCTTCGCCTTAAAGTTTTTATGCAATAGATTTATAACTTTAAAACTACTCAAGCTATTGCATTAAAACTTTATACTAATGTTTCCCATCAAATTCTGCACCCAACAATCCCCAAAACTCTTCCTTTCATTTTGACAAAGTTATGGCCCTTTGATTTCCTAGTCTTTTCCTTAAAGTTTTTGTGCAATAGATTTATAACTTCAAAACTACTGAAGTTATTGCATTAAAATGTTAAACTAATGTTTCGCATCAAATTCTGAACCTCATCCAACAATCCCCATAACTCTTCCATTCATTTTGGCAAAATTATGGCCCCTGAGTTGGTAATTTCATTTTTACATAGAAGTATATTATAGGAAAAACACTTCAAAATCATCTTCTCCGAAACAAAAAGGGCTGCAGCTTAGATATTTTGTATATAGCGTCGTCTAGTAGTCTTCTACCAAGTTTGCTCAAATGGTGACCCTGGGTTCAGAATTGGACCCGCCCCGGGGGTCACAAGAGGTGAAATATGAGTCATAAATTAGTAACCGTTGAGATCCCCACCCTATAACCATATATACACTTACTGGACATGAACAGACAGATACAACCACCCAACCAGCATAGACACCGGGCTCCTTCCCCATCCCTGAATACATAGCCCCTCGGTCATAACTTAGAAACCATTGAGATCCCCACCCTATATCTATAGATACACTTACTGGGCATGAACAGATGGATACAACCACTCAACCAGCATAGACCCTGTCTCCTTCCCCACCCCTGGGGACATAGCCCCTTGGTCATAACTTGGAAACTATTGAGATCCCCACCCTATAACCATACACTTACTGGGCATGAACAGACGGGTACAACCATCCAACCAGCATAGACCCTGCACTCCTTCCCCACCACTGGTGACATAGCCCCGGGTCATAACTTGTAAACCGTTGAGATCCCTACCCTATAACCATATATACACTTACTGGGCATTAACAGACAGATACAACCATCCAACCAGCGTAGACCCTAGGCTTCTTCCCCATCTTTGTGGACCTAGCTCCTAGGACAAACTTTACAAATAATTTGATATTTTTATCTCGACTGTCCGAAGGATCTAATGGGGTCTATAGATCAAAGTTCATGGTCACAAATTGCATTTATGTGTTGATAGGCTGTTAGCATCAGGTTAATGTTAACGTCCGCATTTCTTAACATGTAAATAACTTCAACATTTTTTATCCAATCATCATCAAACTTACATACTTTATTATAAATGGGACGATGATCGTATCTTGAGTTCAAGATCATTGGATGAAGGTCACAAAGGGGTCAAAGGTCAAATGCATTTACATAGTACTATTAACATATTTTCTTCAAATGTTCAACTTATAAAATTTGCATTATGTATCCTTTGAAAGGATTATTATGAAAGTACCTCCATGTCATCACAGAAAAATTGTGGCCCTTGATTTAATGAAAATTCCAATGTTTTCCTTCTTGACACATCCAGCTCGCCATGTTTTCATTATTATCTTTTCTGATGGTATGCTGGGTGTATCATTTCTTGTTCTCTGAAAATTCTAAATAGTCGAGCTATGCTGTCCTCTGACAGCTCTTGTTTCTAAGTCAGCAATTGCCCAACCCTCTTCAATTTATCATCCAATTACATACGCTTGCTGTTTCTGAAAAAAACAATACCTCCTTCGATAAAACTGCCATCTTGCTATCTAAAATGCAGAGAGGGGAATCTCTGTCCCATGGACACATTTTCTTGCTTTAGGACATAAAAAATAAAATAGGTGTGTTTCCTATTGCATGCTCTAAAAAATTAGGGTACAGGGTTCTGGAAATATTTTCAAAAGTCACTTGCCCTGCCCATAATGTCACTTGCCCCACATTTAAGAACACTTGCCCCACATTTAAGAACACTTAATTGCCCTGAAAATTGGCGCTTTACGATTATTCATGTTAAACGGGATGGACCGCCGCATAATTTGGACCATTATACTTAGTTGAAAAGGAAAGGGAGAATGTATTTAATTGTATTTATTCATATAAAAAAATCAAACGGTTCTTCTTTGTGTCTATTACATATTTGTGTTACTTCAATCATAAAATGATGAATGTGACAGTATACAAACTAATTTTATTCCCCACTCCCACCCCACCAAGCACCACACACACACCACCCCATTATTTTTGATGACCATCCAAAAAAATTGCTTGGCAGCTAGTGTATGGAACTTTTAATGTCAAAGTGTGTACAATTAACCAGTTGTCAGAAAAAAAAGAAGCTATTGTGTTCATTTAAATGTGTGACAAGCAAAGAAACAAGACAAAAACATTATTAAAAATATTCACTTGGCCCCCAATATCTGTAACCATGGTAACATTCCTACGCCTTTGTCTTTGAACTAAAGGGAATTAGATGAAAGCAAGAGGCATGAATAGGGTTTTTCCTAGGAATTGTTTAAGAAGTAGTAGCAGTAACCTTATTTATCAAAAGCAAAAGTTCAGAACTTGAGAAAAAGGTTCCGTGATTGTTTTGAAATCGCGAAAACCCATGACATGCGCATATCGCTTAGTTATGCAACTTATTTGTGTAGTATGCACTTCCATATACGTTTAATTACAGAGTATATCAATGAAATACACCAAATACCTCATAAAATCGCATTGATAAACGAGTGCTTCGAGTAAAAGAAAATGCATTTCGTTACGAAAAAATCTTCGGCTAGATTATCTAAACAAAAACATCACGTCACGTGGGTCTAATTTCTGTATTTGATTGATGGAAGGTCCAAATGACTTTCAGGGATTATTTGGAAACGATTTCTGCTAGTAGCTATGTTTATGGTTGGGAGGTCACGGACATGATTGCCGCGATTTCATTGGACGATGGACACATGTCTGACGGTCGTGTCAGGATAAATTGTGAAACGGTGTGAAATGCGCGTGTGGGTTAATTAGTTGTTTATTGAAATAATGCCACAAATTAAGCTGCCTGGGGCGAGAATGTTGATTGTACCGAAAGTTGTTTGATCTTATTTAGTCGCTAGTGGCGAAAAACAGCGGCCAGTTTTATTCAGTTATCAAATTCTGATATGGCTAATTTGCCACTAGATTTGGTCTGGAAAGGAAACGTCCAGTCGGGCAAGTGACGGGCAACCAGATTTGCAAAGGTCACTTGCCCGCACCCAAAATCCACTTGCCCGGGGCATCGGGCAACCATATTTCCGGAACTCTGGGGTAGGTCGGTAGGCATTTTCTTTCCTTTTTTTTCTTCTTTTTTCTTTTGTTTTGGAGCAAGATATTTTGAGATTTTACATGTATTTATCTCATAAACCCCATACAAGTTGATGATACAACTGAAAGTTTCTCTGTGATGTCAGTTTATCTCAATATATTGTGATAAATCATTGTTTACAACAACAAAAAAAACAACTTTTTTTTTCATAAAAAAGGTTTTAGGGTCCGCCCCTTAAAAATAGGGTCGGTCGTGCCACCGGAAACACAGGTATTTATTTTTTTGGCCTTATCTGTACTTTTAATTTGATTTGACTCATTCCATGCTTCGATGTGTAATTATGACCATTTGCTTTTCCAGTTTGGCCAACATTTTCTCAAAAAGACCAAGAAGCGATCTCTGTTGTTTCAAGAAAGAAGAAAAAGTTCAGAAAGTCCACTGAAGGAGAGGAACCAATGACAGTGATATAAAAACAAACGGTGCTTGGGTAGCTTGAAATCTAGTTCAAATGTGTGCCAAAGTTTTGTAGGCGTATGGACCTGCTGGTGACTGTCCATCTCAGGTTTCGAACTTTCATGAGATGATGAGTGTAACTCAGTGGGAACATTTATTCTATCATTATAATATATTAAGCCTCACTGAATTTGAAAAGACATGGTGATTTAAAGGTTATTCCAGGATTCCAGTCGGGGTGGAAGCGCAGTCCAATTAAAAGCTGGTATGTAATTAAAAAACATTTGTAGTGGTCCTTTCAAAAAAGTGCCTTCCACCCCGACCATTTAGAGATTCCTGGAATAGCCCTAAGATTCAGTAAAACATTTTAATATTGAACCAGAATTATGACTGCAGTATTGATCGCAAATTTGTTAGATTAATAGCTCCGCAAGTCGCGGTAGTTAATATTTACAAAATAACTTCCATGAGATAATCGATGTAGCTCCAAGTGTCCTAGACAAATACTGTTTCTGTTATCTTGATTAATGTTTGCTCAAGACTGAATATTAAAATGAGTAACTGTTTTTAATTTAATATGTTATACCATTATTATGAGATAAAAGAATATACGGCAGTCTGTAAAATCTCATTGCTTTATATTTGGGTTTATAAAGGGTAGCTTGCTTATATTGAAATCTGCATAAAGGGGATGCTATTTATAACAGGATTACAGGAGGTCCTTTTGAAAACACTTTTCTTTTCCCTTTGGATTTGGAAAAATATTGTACAAGTTGTTTGGGGTACGTGTTTCTGACAAAGGTTTTTCAGTGTTTACGTGAAGTCTTGCTCACACTTGCATCTATTATATATCATTGGAGCTTTTTTAGCAGTAAATAAAATATTTTAGTTTGAAAACCGGTTAAGAAATAAATATATTAGTCAAAAAACGTTTTTGATCGGGCTTTTCCCATGTAAACTCATTGCTGCTGGGGCAGGAGAACATTAGAAAATCTTTAGTTGGCTTAAATATTTTGGATAAAACTTTCAGGGTGAATTAACATAGATTTACCCTGGCAACGCATTGGTCAAAACTGTTTTTGAAATGAAATTAAAACAAAAAAACAGGTTTTTGATGTAGCATAGTTTTCATTGAAAATGCCCTATCAAAACAACTTTTGCATGTGAATATTTTGTTTCTTAACCGATTTCAGAAAGTAAGTTACTATCTATTGCCACAAACAATGTTGGTTTTACTGATTATTACCTATTTATGTCCTATTTCAACTGTGACTCAAAAGTTAAAAAAAAGAAACTTTGGCAAAAACAGGTGATACAAACAGTAGTATGAAATGGTTACACCAAACTCCTGCTCAACTTGCGCTTTTGTTATCACACGTTATATAGACTGCTTTGCAACATAAACATTTTATCTGTATCATTCTGAGCAACCTTTCACTTTAAAATACATCATAAATCTTTATGCCTACATACAATGTATAGAACTTGCTGATACAGTCGATAGAGGAACTATCAATTCATGGTGTTTGATGATGATAAGACCTGGTCTATATATTGTCTCATACAGAACTGCTCAATTCTCACAGATTCTAATTTTGATGCCATCAAGTTAAATACAATATACAGTTTTAACAGGAAGATGGCAACGCATCATTCTATTTGACATGTTTATGTATAAGAGATCACGTTCAAACTCAGATAATGGGTTTCAGCTTCTGGTGTGCCAGTGTTACTTCGGTGTGTCCTTAAAGGCACTAACTCGCCAAACGGCAAAATTACATTACAGAATCATTTATCCGAACCTTATCCAGGTGTTCAGGTCATGAAATACTGTTTATGTGGTGATTAAAAGTATAGTTTTATTCATGGGTTCTAAAAAAATACCAGTGATTGAATATGCGTAAAATGAATTATGAGTTGGTAACTCTTAATTCAAAGCTCCAGTTTTGGGATTTGACCTGACTGGTTAAAGCCATTTATATTGTCTACAGTTTGAATTCTCAAAATAGGTAAGTTATATATATACCTTGTCATCAGTAGCTTTAGAAACGATGTACATATGTTGTAATGTTTTGCTGTTGTTGGCGGGATAGCTACTTTAAGCAAGGCACTTTCCCCTCAGAGACGTAAACTCGATGTTCCCATATATGATTGTCTATCTGTCTGTATGTTAAAGAACAATAGGAATCTACTTGATAGATAGTAGAGAGTAGGACCCAGTCCCGGATTCCTATATATCCTTCCCCTCTCTGTGGTGGATCAAAATAACCTAGGCATTGCGTTGAGGGGCCGTTAAAAAAACAATTTAATTGCTAAACATGTTTGATATAGCTTAAAAGAAAAAATGACTTGTGATATTATAATGGGTATGGTCCTTGCTTGGCTTGTCTTTCAACTTCTGTATATATGTAGATAGACGTGGTCCTTCCTTTTCTTGTCTTTCGTCTGATGTATATATGTAGATTGACATGTGAACATTTAGTGCTGTGATTTGTAAAAATAAATACTTTTACAGAAATGTCTGTAAAGAATGAAAGTAACATGTGTTTTTTCTATGTTAAATGTTCTTCTGTTCTTCTGTTTACTTTAACATTATAACACTAGCCAGAAAGTGGTACCCATTAAGTTTTTTGTATCGCTCTATAACAAGAGGCTTTTTTCTTAAAGGAACAGGGGGGCCATGGCCGAGTGATTTGAGTCTCTGATTTGAAATCACTTAACCCTCACCGCTGTGGGTTTGATCCTTCATGGGCCTAGGAATCTTTATGTGAGGAAGCTATCCAGCTGGCTTGCGGAACGTCAGTGGTTCTACCATGAAAATTGCACGAAGTTACACCTGGGGTCTTCCTCCACCAATGGAAGCTGGAAAAGTTGCCATATGACCTTTGCTGTCGATGCAACTATAAAATTCAATTCAGTTCTTAAAAGGACACACGGCAATCTTGAAGTTTTTCTCCAGCATTAAAATTAGGGCTTTTCCATTATTAAAACATAACCAGGACCTCAAGAAGGCCCTATTTTCCAAAAGTTTGGTTCTATCTATTGGTGGGTGTTCAAAAGTGCCTTCCTGGGTCCCGTGTATGTTTTGGCATCTTGATTTATTAATCCAGTATCATTTATTTAAACCTGCTTGCATATAATTAAATAAAAATATATATTTTGATATTTTAATATTTCTTCATTATCCCACCATATGTTTATATATAGTTTTGGTGCAATATATTCTACAGTTAGTAAGTAGCATGCAAAAACAATTTACTGTATACTACTCTTATAATTAATATTGATCATTGAACAAATGCAATTATTTGGGAAAATTAATGGGACCCTGGGAGTTGAAAATCAAGAAACATAGCTGTGTGTCACTTTAAGTATTAGCTTAAATAATTTTGGATCATGAATTAAGGCAATTAATTGAATTGAACTTATTTTATACATTAAGTGAGAGCGGCAGTTAACATAAAATAATAACATATTTAACAGTTGTCAGAACTACAGTTATAATATCTGACATCACATGAAATATTATTGAAATTATTTTTTAAATAAATGGAATATGATTGCAAAAAAGGGAATGATCTTTTGATATTTGCAAAGAAAGAATAACATTATAAAGAATAACATTATGTGTTGCATAAAATTGTCATTTTTCTTCTGAACTTTTACTTAAACAGTCGCTGTCCTTAGGGGTCCTCAGACTTCAGTTTAACATTAATCCAAGTTTGTGTGGAGTCGTATTTCCATCCACTAAAATGTGTCGAACATTTAGTCGCTTTTGATATTCATATCTTATTTAAGTTTATGGTTTATATGCTTAGGAATAAATAGTCCCTCAGCAGTTTTTAAATAGTAAATATGTAATGTGTAATGCAATGACGAATTTCTCATTTTGTTTTCTTATTATTCCTGAGGTCTTGCCTCATTCTGAGACTATTTGCTTGGTGCATTTCACTTTCTGACTAGTTGTTAAACCATTTGTTCTGTTCTCACCGCTTCCTTGAGTTGACTGTATAATATGTTTTATATTTCCATGTTTGATGTACAGAATATATAATGCACATATTTATTAAATCCTCGTTCTGTTTTCATTCTTATTCCCGCTCCTCACACCCCAAAAAAAAACTGACCTAGCTTCCTGTATGCAGCTGTTTGCAAAATTATGAAATGTGCAATAAAAAAGAGGGCAGACTGGTTATAAGGGGAAATGTTTTCTATGAAGATTAAAAAAAAAAAAAGGTCTTTATCTTCAAAATTTCGACATCTTAATAGGTTTTTCAATGTTAGGAAATGCACCACAGAGTATCTACAAATGAAAATAAAATAATTCTGCACGTCCTCTCATTGCTACCATCATTATTATCTTCATTCAATTACTGCCCTTTGTAATGTTATAATTCTTGTACGAGAAAAACTCCGAAACTACTAATGGGACTGCAATGAAACTTCAAACAATCATAGGGCAATGGGAGGAAAAGCTGAGCCTAAGAACCATAACACTATCTTCATTCACATTAGAGTTACTGCCCTTCGTAATGTTATACTTATAATTCTTGTCTGAAGCCCAAAAACTACTAATGGGACAATGATAGAGGGCAATGGGAGTAAGTGCAGAGCACAAGAACCATAACTATTATCTTCATTCAAATTATGGTTATTACCCTTTGTAATTTTTAGGTCTACTGGCCAAGTGCCAGCAGAGCTTATGGGATGGCGAGTTGTCCGTCCGTCGTTAACTTTTGTCTCGTTAAGACGATAGGGCCTTCATTTTTCATCCAATCTTTACCAAACTTTAACAGGTTGTTAATATCGATGCAAGCTCGGACAAGTTTGAAAACCAGCCAGCTCGGACCAGTAACAGCGGAGTTTTGGCGCTTGATTTAGTTAAAAATGCTATATTGCTATATTTTGCCTCAAGACGATAGGGCCTTCATTTTTCATCCTATCTTTACCAAACTTTACCACATTGTTAATATCAATGAAAGCTCGGACAAGTTTGAAAACCTGCCAGCTCGGACCAGTAACAGCTGAGTTATGGTCCTTGATTTAGTTCAAAATGCTGTATTGCTATATTTTTCCTCGTTAAGACGATAGGGCCTTCATTTTATATCCTATCTTTACCAAGCGTTACCACATTGTTAATATCAATAAAAGTTAGTACTAGTTCGAAAACCAGCCATATCGGACTAGTAACAGCGGAGTTATGGCCCTTGATTTAGTTAAAAATGCTATATTTTGCCTCGTTAAGACGATAGGGGCTTCATCCGATCTTTACCAAACTTTTATCAGATTGCTAATGTTGTTGAAAGCTCGAACAAGTTCGAAAACCAGTCATATCAGACCAGTAACAGCGGAGTTGTGGCCCTTGATTTAGTTAAAAATGCTATATTTTGCCTCGTTGAGACGATAGGGCTTCATTGCTCATCCGATCTTTACCAAACTTTTATCAGATTGCTAATGTTGTTGAAAGCTCGAACAAGTTCGAAAACCAGTCATATCAGACCAGTAACAGCGGAGTTGTGGCCCTTGATTTAGTTAAAAATGCTATATTTTGCCTCGTTGAGACGATAGGGCTTCATTGCTCATCCGATCTTTACCAAACTTTATCAGATTGTTAATATCAATAAAAGCTCAGACAATTTCGAAAATCATTCATATCGGACCAGTAACAGCGAAGTTGTGGCCCTTGATTTAGTTCAAAATGCTATATTTTGCCTCGTTAAGACGATAGGGCCTTCAATTTTCATCCTATCTTTACCAAACTTTACCACATTGTTAATATTAATGAAAGCTCGGTCAAGTTCGAAAACCAGCCATATCAGACTAGTAACAACGGAGTTATGGCCCTTGATTTAGTAAAATCTATATGCTATATTTTGCCTCGTTAAGACGATAGGGACTTCATTGTTCATCCGAACTTTACCAAACTTTATCAGATTGTTAATATCAATGAAAGCTCGGACGAGTTCGAAAACCATTCATATTGGATTAGTAACAGCGGAGTTATGGCCCTTGATTTAGTTAAAAATGCTATATTTTGCCTCGTTAAGACGATAGGGGCTTCATTGTTCATCCGATCTTTACCAAACTTTTATCAGATTGCTAATGTTGTTGAAAGCTCGAACAAGTTCGAAAACCAGCCATATCAGACCAGTAACAGCAGAGTTGTGGCCCTTGATTTAGTTAAAAATGCTATATTTTGCCTCGTTGAGACGATAGGGCTTCATTGCTCATCCGATCTTTACCAAACTTTATCAGATTGTTAATATCAATGAAAGCTCAGACAATTTCGAAAATCATTCATATCCGACCAGTAACAGCGAAGTTGTGGCCCTTGATTTAGTTCAAAATGCTATATTTTGCCTCGTTAAGACGATAGGGCCTTCAATTTTCATCCTATCTTTACCAAACTTTACCACATTGTTTATATTAATGAAAGCTCGGTCAAGTTCGAAAACCAGCCATATCAGACTAGAAACAACGGAGTTATGGCCCTTGATTTAGTAAAATCTATATGCTATATTTTGCCTCATTAAGACGATAGGGACTTCATTGTTCATCCGAACTTTACCAAACTTTATCAGATTGTTAATATCAATGAAAGCTCGGACAAGTTCGAAAACCATTCATATCGGATTAGTAACAGCGGAGTTATGGCCCTTGATTTAGTTAAAAATGCTATATTTTGCCTCGTTGAGACGATAGGGCTTCATTGCTCATCCGATCTTTACCAAACTTTATCAGATTGTTAATATCAATGAAAGCTCAGACAATTTCGAAAATCATTCATATCCGACCAGTAACAGCGAAGTTGTGGCCCTTGATTTAGTTCAAAATGCTATATTTTGCCTCGTTAAGACGATAGGGCCTTCAATTTTCATCCTATCTTTACCAAACTTTACCACATTGTTAATATTAATGAAAGCTCGGTCAAGTTCGAAAACCAGCCATATCAGACTAGAAACAACGGAGTTATGGCCCTTGATTTAGTAAAATCTATATGCTATATTTTGCCTCATTAAGACGATAGGGACTTCAATGTTCATCCGAACTTTACCAAACTTTATCAGATTGTTAATATCAATGAAAGCTCGAACAAGTTCGAAAACCATTCATATCGGATTAGTAACAGCGGAGTTATGGCCCTTGATTTAGTTAAAAATGCTATATTTTGCCTCGTTGAGACGATAGGGCTTCATTGCTCATCCGATCTTTACCAAACTTTATCAGATTGTTAATATCAATGAAAGCTCAGACAATTTCGAAAATCATTCATCTCGGACCAGTAACAGCGAAGTTGTGGCCCTTGATTTAGTTCAAAATGCTATATTTTGCCTCGTTAAGACGATAGGGCCTTCAATTTTCATCCTATCTTTACCAAACTTTACCACATTGTTAATATTAATGAAAGCTCGGTCAAATTCGAAAACCAGCCATATCAGACTAGTAACAACGGAGTTATGGCCCTTGCTTTAGTAAAATCTATATGCTATATTTTGCCTCGTTAAGACGATAGGGGCTTCATTGTTCATCCGATCTTTACCAAACTTTATCAGATTGTTAATATCAATGAAAGCTCGGACAAGTTCGAAAACCATTCATATCGGATTAGTAACAGCGGAGTTATGGCCCTTGATTTAGTTCAAAATGCTATATTTTGCCTCGTTAAGACGATAGGGGCTTCATTGTTCATCCGATCTTTATCAAAGTTTATGAGATTGTTAATGTCAATGAAAGCTCGGTCAAGTTCGAAAACCAGCCATATCGGACTAGTAACAGCGGAGTTATGGCCCTTGATTTAGTTAAAAATGCTATACTTTGCCTCGTTAAGACGATAGGGGCTTCATTGTTCATCCGATCTTTACCAAACTTTATAAGATTACTAATGTCATTGTAAGACGATAGGGGCTTCATTGTTCATCTGATCTTTACCAAACTTTTATCAGATTGCTAATGTTGTTGAAAGCTCGAACAAGTTCGAAAACCAGCCATATCAGACCAGTAACAGCGGAGTTGTGGCCCTTGATTTAGTTAAAAATGCTATATTTTGCCTCGTTGAGACGATAGGGCTTCATTGCTCATCCGATCTTTACCAAACTTTATCAGATTGTTAATATCAATGAAAGCTCAGACAAGTTCTCCTGCATGTGTGGGTGTTGGGATTTCTACGGATGGCGGGAGGTGTACAGTACTGGTTCTACCCGGGAGAAATGGGTGGTCTGCCTCCACCACAAAAAAATCAACCGTCATATATAACCTGCATGTGTTGAAAATGACGTAAAATATCGTACAAACAAACACCAAACGTAAACACAGTGTTCCTTATATGCATCTCACTTCATGTGCACACTTTTGATGCATTTGATCTTTGACCTCTAAGTGTGACCTCCGAAACCGTCTTCTACATAGCTCAAACCTTACTGACCATCAAAAACCCTTTTCCAATTCCCTCTCATTTCTAAGCACCATCCTCTTACATCTAGACACACCCAAACTCATAAATACAAAACCCTACCATGCAATCAGCTATTGATATTAACCTGTATATAATCATTAAATAAAGATTATCCTAGGAGTCCAGCATCAACTTTAACAAAGTATTGCATTAATTAATACCTGCTGTATAATAGATTAGTGTGCCATTTTCATTTTGATGATCTAGACTGTAGCAAATTAAATCTATAACCAGATTGTCCCACACTGGGTTCAATGTACCAACATCATACAACCTCTGGGATCAACAATATTAAATATTATTATTATAAAATTTAATAAAGTCATTATCATTATTTATCATCAGGTTACACATTCTCCCTCTCTCACTAAATTTGCTCCGCAAATTAAAATAAAAATTTCAAAAGTAAAATTGGTGACAATTAGCAATAAAACTTCACAAAAACAATGTGGACATTATTTCAAACACAACTATACATAAAAGAATTTAAAACATCATATGGGTATTATAAACATAAACATATCAATTTTACTGTTCAAATTAATATTATTAATAAAATCATATCAAAGTTTATTGAATGCGTTTTCTTTCTGTCAAGTTTAGAATTGTTCACTTTCAGAATCACACAATTTTCTCAAACAGTGCAAGTTATTCAGCATTTAATAGCTCAATATAGAATTTCACTTTCAAAATAATGTTTCTTATTTCGAATTTACATTCACGTGAATTTCAGTTCATACTATGCTACACATGTTCAGTTCACATACTATGTCACACACATTTAAGTAATTTGTCATTTTGTAACATAGTATCACTTTTTTTTCATTTTATAGTTATACACAAAATTGTATATTCAACCTATGGTCTAAGTGCAAGCTTAAGAATGCCATAGAAAAACACATTACATTACAATTTCTATAACGTATATATATACTTCAGCCCTTTTCATCATAAGAAAATGTTTCATTGCAAGACCACAGATTTAAATCATGGAAAACAGAATAATTTGTTGTATTCATTCACAACATAACATAACATATTTAAGATTTACTTGCCCACGATTTACCCCAAGAATAAATCTGCAAATACTTCAGAACATAGATAATTCAATTAGCCATAAATTAAAATAATAATAGGCTCACATCTCATGTTCCCATGGGTTTCCTAATTGTTACCCACATTACCCTCAGCATACATTTCTCCCATGCTGGCACCTTGAAACTCTCTTATCTTATAGTAGTTTCCCTCCCATTTGCAGACAAAATTATCACCTTGGGTATCTATCACCTAATGCATAATATCCATGTAAGCATCATTGCAAATAACAAGTAAGGTCATAACTATAATTAAAATTGCTTGTACTTCCCAACCCCATGCATGAAGTTTCAAATGGTACACTAGTGATTTCATTTTGAATTCAGTATACATAACATTTCAATTTATATAACCAAACTTAAATCATATAACATCACACTTCAGGTTACTGCCGTGATTCGGGCTTCGCATTAAATCTCTAACTCATCTCAACATGACATTATTAAATTCTGTGTCTAAAACTGAGGCTTCCCCTGTGACATATCACTAGTACAAAGTTTTAACAAATCTACTATTACTACTATATTACATACTACTAAGTTACTAACTACCTACTTTGTACTATATTACTCGGTACTAATTTTCACATTTGGGGACGTTTTCTAGCCTTGCCAGAAAATGTATACTTGATGTGGTAAACCTTCTTCACATCTTCCGGTATATCTCCATTTCGCGCTCATTTCCTTGTTCATCTCTTTAACAGACTTTGTATACTACGCGTCCTTTATAATTGGAAGCTTTTAAGATTTTCTCATAATCCCAGGTCTCAAGGTTTGCGTTGCAATCTTCTACTTTACCGACATTGTCCTCCTTTAATTGTACCTCTACCTGTTCTGTTTCCTCATTGACCGGTACCTCATTTTGCTCCAGTTGCATCTCTACCACTTGTGTTCCTACTAATTCATTTGGAGTATTGGTAGGTCTCAGAGCTGGATTGTAGTATGGTTTGAGACGGTTTGCATGTACTACATTCTTAATGGCCTTGTGAGTCTTTAAGTCTCGGAGCCTGTAGTTAACTTGACCTAGTTTTTCAGCAATGTAAAACGGTCCTATCCATCTCTTGGTAAGTTTCGGTGCCAATCCTGGTACAGTCCTGGGATTATAAAGCCACACATTGTCATATACCTTATAGTCCGGTGTGCTTGCATTTTTGTCAAAGCTCTTCTTGTATTTATTCTGTGCTTTCTGTATATTCTCTTTGACAAGCTCTCTACACATTGTTTGGTTGTTAATGATACGGCGCAAATGTTCCTCATGTGTAGTACGGCTGTTGTCGTAGGAATTAATGCTGTGTCCAATGGAAGCCTACATTCCCGTCCAAACATAATGTAATGAGGGAGTATCCTGTAGCATCGATAGAAGGACTAACACGATAACTCAACATGATACTGGGTAATAACTGGTCCCAATTTGTCTGTTTATTGTTACAGTAGATTCTCAGTTTCTGTAGAATGACACTGTTCATCCTTTCTGCTGCCAAGCTCCTTCATCGAATTGTACATGAAATTGGCTCCCCGGTCAGTAAGTATCGATCCATGACATCCATAGCGACAAATGACTTCATCATAGAGTTTCCATGCGATTGTCTTCGCTTCCATGTCTTTTAAGGGAAAAGCTTCACACCATTTGGAGAATGAATCTACAATTAAGAGTATGTACTTGTGGCCTTCATCTGTCTTCGGTAATGGCCCTGATATATCAATACGAGAAAAGACATCTCCAATAGGTAAAGGCTGTAGCTGCGCCTTCCTATGATGGATACAGCGTTTGGTCTGCTGACACGGCTCACATGACTGACAGTACATTTTGATATCTTTATACATAGTCGGCCAAAAGAACTTTGTCCTGATAGCTTCATTTGTTTTCTCAATACCAAAATGACCAGCAGTCAAGGCGTCATGGTACGATCTCTGTACTTTAATGGTATCGACAACTGCTCCTTAACATTAGACCATTTATGACCTTTGAATCGTGGGAAATACAAATGATAGAGAATGTTATCATCAAGCTCATAGAACTGTGCCTCAGCCACTAGCCTATTTGCTTTCTCCCTATCATCAGGTACCACCCCATTCTCCTTGTAGTCGAAGATTGTTTGAAATTCATGGTCCTCCAACTGGGCCTGTCTCAGTGTGCTAGGTGTTAACTTACTGATCTCCGACATGTATTTTAGTGGGTCCATGCTGTCATAAGTATCTATAGAGCAAATCATATCCGATAATGTATCGGTTTCACACCTACTTGCAGACACTGAATTTATTGTTGGTGTACGTTTGTATGTATATTCAATAACATACTCTGTTATGATAGGAGACTCTACAGTTAACAAGCAAACCTGTGGGTCTATTGTTAAATCATCTGGATCTGACCCACTATTCAAGGTGACATTTTCATCATATGCCCTCCTCGATAATGCGTCAGCAATAGAATGAAGTTTACCAGCCTTGTACACTACTTCATACTGATATCCTTGTAAAAACACAGCCCATCTGCCCAATCTACCAGTCGCCTTATTGTCTTTCAAACTCTTCAGTGCTATGTGATCAGTAATGACGGTAAACTTCCTGTCTGCTAGGTATGATAATGCCTTATTCCCTCAACTAAAGCTAGTCCCTCCAAATCACTGATTCCCAATTCTTCTCCGCAGGACGTAATGATCTTCCTCCGTACGCAATCACATGTTCTCTCCCTTTTTCATCTTTTTGCCCCAATACGAATGAAATGGCTTTTGTACTTGCATCCGTATATAGCAAAAATTCCTTACTGAAGTCAGGGAAGACAAGTATTGGTGCTGTCGTAAGTTTCTCTTTAAGAGTGTCAAACGCATTATGGCGCTCTTCGGTCCATATGTACCTAGCATCCTTTTTGAGTAGATTATTTAAGGGCCTGGATATCATCGCGAAGTCCTTAACAAATCTCCGGTAATAATTTATTAACCCAGAAAATGATCGTAGTCTCGACTGATCAGTAGGAACAGGACAATCCATCACAGCAGACACTTTCTCTACATCTACACCTAACCCTTGTTCACTAAATATGTGACCTAAGAATTTAACTTCTTTCGCAGCAAACGTGCATTTACTTGGCTTCAAACGGAGGTCTGCTTTCCTGAAACGGTCAACACCTCAGATAGATGGAACAAGTGCTCATCAAAATCCTTGCTGAAAATGAGACAATCATCAATGTATACAAGAGCATATTTGTAATTTATGCCTCGTAGAACCTCATTCATGACCATACTAAAGGCTGAACTGCTATTCATCCAACCAAATGGAAGGCGATTAAATTCCCATACACCTTGGTGTGTTACAAACCCAGTCCTATCCTTAGTTTCAGGATCAAGAGGGATCTGAAAAAATCCCTGAGCCATGTCTAAAACAGTATACATGGTTGATTTAGACTGACCCAAAGAATCAACCACATCCTGAAAATGCGTTATAGGGAAACTTGCAGGACGAGTAACTTTATTAACTCCTCTAAAATCTACAGCAAACCTATAGTCGCCCGATTTCTTCTTAACTAGAACAACAGGACTTTGCCACATAGTACTTGAAGGACTACTAATACCATTGTGTCTGTAT
This sequence comes from Cyrtodaria siliqua, assembly GCA_037043455.1. NCBI lineage: Eukaryota > Metazoa > Mollusca > Bivalvia > Adapedonta > Hiatellidae > Cyrtodaria > Cyrtodaria siliqua. Next base: position 215,208 of record JAWPHD010001793.1, on the reverse strand, counting down.
AAAGTGACTGTGTGTGTTATCACGTCATGTGTCATGCAAGGTAGTCCAGTAGTGCTAGAACTGGTCGAACCAGTGTCAGCATAAAGTGACTGTGTGTGTTATCACGTCATGTGTCATGCAAGGTAGTCCAGTAGTGCTAGAACTGGTCGAACCAGTGTCAGCATAAAGTGACTGTGTGTGTTATCACGTCATGTGTCGTGCAGGGTAGTCCAGTAGTGCTAGAACTGGTCGAACCGGTGTCTGCATAAAGTGACTGTGTGTGTTATCACGTCATGTGTCGTGCAGGGTAGTCCAGTAGTGCTAGAACTGGTCGAACCGGTGTCTGTATAAAGTGACTGTGTGTGTTATCACGTCATGTGTCGTGCAGGGTAGTCCAGTAGTGCTAGAACTGGTCGAACCGGTGTCTGCATAAAGTGACTGTGTGTGTTATCACGTCATGTGTCGTGCAGGGTAGTCCAGTAGTGCTAGAACTGGTCGAACCGGTGTCTGTATAAAGTGACTGTGTGTGTTATCACGTCATGTGTCGTGCAGGGTAGTCCAGTAGTGCTAGAACTGGTCGAACCGGTCGAACCGGTCGAACCGGTATCTGTATAAAGTGACTGTGTGTGTTATCACGTCATGTGTCGTGCAGGGTAGTCCAGTAGTGCTAGAACTGGTTGAACCGGTGTCAGCATAAAGTGACTGTGTGTTATCACGTCATGTGTCGTGCAGGGTAGTCCAGTAGTGCTAGAACTGGTCGAACCGGTGTCTGTATAAAGTGACTGTGTGTGTTATCACGTCATGTGTCGTGCAGGATGATATGCAGGGTAATCCAGTAGTGATAGAACTGGACACGGTGTCGGTATAAAGTGACTGTGTATGTTATCACGTCATGTGTCGTGCAGGGTAGTCCATTATTGCTAGAACTGGACCCGGTGTCAGTATAAAGTGACTGTGTGTTATCACGTCATGTGTTGTGCAGGGTAGTCCAGTAGTGTTAGAACTGGACCCGGTGTCAGCATAAAGTGACTTTGTATGTTATCACGTCATGTGTCGTGCAGGGTAGTCCAGTATTGCTAGAACTGGACCCGTGACCGTGTGTGTTATCACGTCATGTGTCATGCAAGGTAGTCCAGTAGTGCTAGAACTGGACCCGGTGTCAGTATAAAGTGACTGTGTGTGTTATCACGTCATGTGTCATGCAAGGTAGTCCAGTAGTGCTAGAACTGGACCCGGTGTCAGTATAAAGTGACTGTGTGTGTGTTATCACGTCATGTCCAGTGTATGGCTGAACAATTGTTAAAAGCGCATTAAAGGCAATCTAAAAGACTAATAAATTGGTTCTAATACAAATCATGGATATACAGTGTATGTAGATCTATGTACAAATACAAGAGAAAACATATTCTCATAATGTGCTTCAGTTTAGTTGGTTTTATTATTATTTATGAAAATGTTTGCACTGGAACGAACGACGACTCTGTGTATTTTTGTTCTTAAATCATCTTAAATCATCAATATTAATTCGTACAGGATTCATATTCATAAACATCAGTGTGCTCTATTATTTCTAATGTCCAGTCATTCTCGTCCGCTTTCAGGTATTGACCATATGTTCCAGTTGTTCATTCAAAATTGTTGTACGTATTCGAGGATATTTCGACCGTGAACCATTGAAATATGATCGAGGCATTCCTGTAGATATGCAGACGGTCGCATACAGTAGTAGCATTGATGCATTTGCTCTACCGGTTCCGTTTTGAGACTTTACAGACTGAAAGAAAAAAAACACAGTTTAAAAAAAACCAGAAAATAACAAAAGAAAATTAATGTTTCTATGCAATTTTACGCAATGTTTAGCCTCAGTTTATATGTGTTTACGGTGACAGTTTCAAAATAGCATTCTAAAACAACCACAGCAACTAAATTCCAAAATAACCACAGCAACTAAAGTTTCAAGTCAAACATTTTTCTGTTTTTTTATCGACAAAGCCTGGGCAATCGTAATTATCTTTTGAAAGAGTTTAACAGCAAAACAATGCATATTACAGCATTCAAAATCGTTACCCAAAACTAATCAAGCAGATAAGTTCGTTCTACGCCGTATCAAAAATTTGAGGACCGGAGCACGTGGTGAAATAACGTTGGGTACACACCGTATCATCCTGACAATTTTCAAACAAAAAAACATATACGCATTCTGCAAGTTATGTGGTCAAAGGATGTTTACATCTCTCTAAATGGAAGGATTTGAATATGCAGGTATTGTCTAGAAGTCAGAATGCCTCTGAATGACTCCCAGCACAGACCTAATAACAAATAGATTGGACACTACGAAAATTATCTAAATTTCACGTGGCACAGTGCGAAAATCTCACAAAATATTTTCCAACTTAAAACACACATATCATGAAGAGTTTTATAGATACAAGTTTCATTGGTTGCTAGTCAAAACGTCCCCTAGTCAAAACGTCCCCTGGTCAAAACGGCCCCAAATTGGTCAAAACGTCCCCTAGTCAAAACGTCCCCTAGTCAAAACGTCCCCCCCAAAAATGTCCCCTATTAAACAATTAACAGTGTTAAGTTTGTTTTGTTTTATTTTGTTTAACAACTGTTTGGTGACATTTTTACGGGTTTAAGGTAAGTAAATACTTCTCTTTTTTTGGAAAATAATGGTTAATTATTATGATTATATGTATTAAAAATATTTTTTTTAAAGGAGGACGTTTTGACTAGGGGACGTTTTGACTAGGGGACGTTTTGACTTTAATTATTATTATGTAGTTCACAGAATGGGAAATTGATTAGAAAGAAGAAAAAACATGCTTGTTTTAAGACTTTTTATTTCATAGTTTCATATGATAAATAATCAATAACAATTATGCGTAACAATTATGTTTTTAATAACTTCTGTTTTCATTTCTGTTTCTGTTTCTGTTGCTGGCTGCTGTTGCTGTTGCTGGTGTAGCTACTGATGTTTCATCTACTGCTTTGTGATTCTGGGTCGGTAAACCACAGATATTAACTTCAGAAGGCCTGTTGAGGTCAAGGTGCCCTCGCGGTATCTGTAATTAAATTAAATAATATGAATATTTGGTTTAAACATAGTGCATTTGAAAGGTCACTTATTAAATGCAGCAATAATAAATAATAAACGGATTGATATGTAAAGATCTAGTCAAGATCCTTTTTACAAATTGAATATTTTAAAGAACTGTTATTACTATTTTCAAGTAAGTTGTTTTTTAACTATGATAAACAATTTAAATAAATTGCCCTTTACCTTTTCCAGGCGGCGAACACCTTTCCCTGCACAGCTTTCACAGACTTCCTCTGTAGCCTGCGCAAGGAGAGTTCTGTGACCAGCTGCACCTGTACTCGGACAGCTTCCGACTCCAGGTGCAGCACGTTGACCAGGATGTAGAATGGTGGAGAAACGCCAGCCTTGCCATTGAGTCGTCTATGCCAGCCTAAAAATATATAGAGATAACATTATAAACAATTAAAAATATATGAAAATTGTAACAAAAAGTTAATGTATAATAATACGTTCATTCATTGTATGCATGTATCTATAGTTCATGTATACATATAAGTATTGACAAAATGAGGAAATGTACCGTTCAAATTGCAAATTAAACGTACCCTCTACATCATTGTTCGTCCGTACCGACTGACCGAACACGGACCAGCACTCTACTGGCCACACCGATGACTCCAGCCAGTTTCTACGTAGATATCCCAGAAGAGGATCCAGGTGAGCGGCGCCATTGAGGTCACACAAAGCCTCGAAGGTAGGTTTGATGTGCTCTGCGGGCAGGAACGGAAGGCTCAGAAGCTTCCTGATGAATGCCGACGTACCAGCGTCCTGCATATATTCCGTTGCCAAACCGAGTGCCTGAAAATAAACAATATTTCTATAAATAATACATTCTAGTATGTGGCATTATGAAAGCGACCACTGTGTTTTATAAAATATATCAATCGTAAATCGCGGAAATTCAACTCGTTTTTGTTTACCTGCACATGACGCCAAACAGCTTGTCCCCAGTGGAAGGCGCAACCATGGATGGAGACTCCCTGGAACACCTCTCTAACGGCTTTCCACAGCGCCTTTTCAAAGTCGATGACGATACCTTCGACGCAGCATTCCCCCTTCAGCAAGCGACCAACAGCCTAAATAGAAATGAAACACCTGTAGAAATAATTAATAACTTGTAAATAAATATAAAAACGCAGTTAAATTTAAATTAAGTTGATGTATAACATTGCACATAATAGTATCAATGCTATTACCTTCAACACCTTTGCGTAGTCAATGGTTTTCCTGCCCGTCATGAGTATGTACGCTAGCGGGACCTGCTTGCAGCAGTCCCCTCTCCTTACAAACGCGTGTATTGACAGTAACATCTCGAAGGGTTTCCGCATCACCTGAAGAGGGGAAAAATATGATATTAAATTTAAACAGGAAAGCATATTTTGATTAAATTAACTCAAGTAATTATATGGAAGAGTAGTTTATACAATATAACTGACATTGGTTTCTTTAAATTTAGTTGAATCGTTTTTTTACCTTAAACGTGCCGTCTATGTACCATCTGGCGGATGTTTTCAAAATGCTGAGTTGGTCGTCGGTTGCGAATATCAGATGACGCCGATCGTTTGCCTTCACTTCCCCTCTGTAGAATCCCGGGGGGAATGTAGCCTCGTTTACCTGAAAGAAGACATGCATTATAAAAAAACACACAATACATTGTTGAAATGGACAATTTTCAAGTATCTATAAAGCATTAACATTAGCGCCATGCTTCATTAACCCAATGTGTATGTTTTCGCCATGTATGTTGTGTTTTCGCAAAATAATGCCTACCTCAAAGTCCATATCTTTTGGTTCTTCGGGACGCAGGTTTTCGCGACATCTATTCACGGTCCGGGCAACCAGATCTGCGTTGATAAGGCCGATATTTGTGATACCCTCAACCCCAACGGCAGCATCGTCGACGATTGTTTTCGCAGACTTGAAGAAGTCTTTGGAGGCAACATCTTTAGCCTGTAAAAATATTAAATATTAATCATAAAACAAAGGATATTAATTTTAGACTGGTATATTTATAAACTTATGACGGAATGCATATGCAGCTTACGTTGGAAACATTTATAAAACGTACATGTTATATTTTAAACGATTTTAACGAGTATTACCTTCACTGCTACCGCCGCTGTAAGGCACCTATTCGGGTCTGGCGCATGCACGTGCTCGTGGCTGTTCGCGTTGAAATCCCCACTTCTTTCGGATACTGCGGCTGGGCATGTCTGGTTCTTGTTTCGGACCGCACAGCGCCACTTCCTGGTGTTACCTCTAACCTCCTGTGAACAAACATTACATGAGCATGTTACGTTTTGGTATATAGTTTTAAAAGTATCATGTTTTCATATCGCAAATAATGATTTATTTCAATATGCCTGTTTAAAAAGTGTTTGCATGTATAGAATACAGTCCCTTCCCAACAACACTTACCTTCACATTGTAGGAGTACCCCATCGAGTCAACCAGGAGGTCCTTTCCTGTCTGCGATCCACGTGGTATCATCTGATATTTTACAGCCTGGTCGTCAACCCGATCATCTGGCGGCGGTTGGTCCACCAGCGATCTGAAATGCAAAACAATTAGTTAAAAATACATGTTATAACGAAAAAAAAGTATTATTTAAAATAATATACATATATACAGTCATTTTATTTATCTAATTTCACAATTTACTGAAATCTACAATTTATTTATTTATCAAGTTTACATATTACTAAAATCTTGATTAGGTGCCACCTGATTCTTATATACCTTTCGTGAATGACGTGAGGTTCTGCGTACGACCTTTCTGCTAGGAATGAACGAGCAGCCACCGTGTCATTTACTGTTGATGTCGTCGAATTTAAACCGGAGAAGTTCATGGTAAATTCACCGTAAGGCACCGACTCTTCAGCATCAACCTCCATATCGTCATTCTAAAAGAAAACATAGTCATATTCGAAAGTGTTATCAATTACCAAATTTAATTTTTAAACATACAGCTTTTCACAGATATTGCACTTTGTGAATTGTATATATCTATTGTTTATTGATATCAATATAAATAAACATTAAAAAAAACATGGCCGGAGAACTTTAAGTCAATGTCAGCAATGATTACCTCGGACGTCGAGACTGAAACATCATCGTCAATTATCTCATCGTCAACCTGCTCATCATCGTCAACTGCAACATCATCGTCATTCTAAAAGAAAACATGGTCATATTGTTCAAAACTTTAACAGGTGTTCTGGTCATATAATAATGCATATTTGCTGATGAAAATTATAGGTTCATTGATGGGTTCTTACAATACCTGTGATTGACTATACGTAAATTGGATTATAAGTTGGTAACTTAATTCGACTCCAGTTTATTTAAAAAAAATTAATTTCATTCCAAGATTATTTATCAGATTATCCAGCCTTTACAATTTATTGCATTGATATTTTATTTCTACAATGATTACCTCGGACATAGACGCTTCTAGTGCGGGAATCTGCTCGGCACAGGACTTACAAATGAAGGTCAGTTCGATTCTTAGCTTCAGTGCTTCCCTGTACTGGTCTAGTGTAATTCCTGAAAAGACACACCGTTTACTTGTGCGACAACATTTAAAACACACATTGATTGATAAATATATCTTTATTTATAAACTTGTGCAATCTAAACTTTTAATAATACAAACGCTACTAGATGTAGAAAATGGATATATAAACTGGTTTCTTAAGGTCAAAAGGTTGCTAGAGAAATATTGTTTTATGTATGATAAACAAACTTTACTAGACGAATTTTTACAAGAATTTAGAGCCAGAGTTGATACGAATCAGGTACTCATGTTGTATAAAGTAGTTAAAGAAAGGTTTGACCTTGCACATTATTACCTCTTGTGTAAATATAATTCCAACATACCTGTATCGCAATTGCGATGCGTCCACATCTTGCACGAGTCACACTCGACGGCATGCTGCCTGGGTCGAACCTCGAGCCCACAAGAAACACAAAACGCGGACATAACAAATACTCAAAAATAACTTAATACGGTCGAAGTAAATGTACTATATGCGATGCAAAATAGTTATGATGCTTGTTGTTCATGATTGTCCAATTTATACAAATATTGTAAACTAAAGAAACTTGACTAACAATACAAATGCATTATTATCTATTCATTTATTTACAGTTTTAAATTTCTAACAAAAGCGTATCATTTTTAACTTTACAAATGTTACAAACAAATAACAATTGTATTATTTTTGGGCAGTTTTGTTTGTGTGTGGTCAAACTCCTTTGTTTTTTTTTGAAAAGTTATGTTCTGTTTAATCTGTTAATTGTTCTGTTCGGCTTAATGTATATGCTTGATCTAAATTGATGAAAGAAACACATCTACCGTCATTAAATGATTAAAGAAGTGTCGCCGCACACTTATTAACCAAACACTGATTGTTAATCCGTTATCAGCAATTACGTTTGCTAATACGTTTGCTAATACAATCAACTAGTGATTAAATCAGGATGTATTGTCATGATAATTAATTGATATTGGAACAAATAAAAAACATGCAAGGTGCTAAAAATAACGTAAAACACCGTTCAAACAAACACAAAATATGCAAAGGAAATCTGGTATTGAACACAAAACGTCAATACGTATTATTTTCCAAATTTATTTCAATAGTAAATTCATTTTAATAACAGTATTACAAGTTGACATATAAACATTTTAAAATTACACACAGCTTCAGAATTAAAACATATGAAAGCAATAATAAAATTCATACTTAAGGGGACAAACAAACAAACAAATATTATAACACAGTAACAATCATTTGAAGATATACACAGTAACAAAAAAAAACTTCAAGAAAATCTAAAAAAACACATTAATACAACCTTTTTTATGACGAGTAATAACAATAAAAACAATATATATGTATCCAAAATGAGTACGAACTGACTGAAGTACAAGTTATTCCGGAAGCATTTAGAAATAAATAGGGGGACGTTTTGACTAGGGGCCGTTTTGACTAACAAATTAATAGGGTGGGACGTTTTGACCAAAAAAGGGGGACGTTTTGACCAATTTGGGGCCGTTTTGACCAGGGGACGTTTTGACTAGGGGACGTTTTGACTGTAATTCGTTTCATTCATACCAAATCACTTCAAAAATTTAATTGTCTTTCCAATAATAGTATATTGCTTTCTCTTACATTTAGAGCAAATAAGGAGTTTGAAGGAAACTTTGACTATGTCAAAATCTTGATTTTTAAGAAAAAAGCAAAAAATTATGATATTTTTTTTACTTTAAACATCTTTTTATACAATTTCTTATTTTGAAAACAAACATAAATTATTATAATCCCATTTTGCTATTCACTATGAATCTTTTGAATGTATTCTCATCAAAATCGGTGAATAATTGAGAGAGAAGATAGAAGGAAAAGTTAAGGTGCCGCGTGATATTTTGGTTACATCATTGGTTAAGATAGGAGGTTTCCTATCTGTTTATTAATATGTCTGTGCTCCCAGGCACAAACATAGTGGTCATCTCTCGATTCCATTTCGCTGGGCCTTTGCTTGTTGTGAGAGCTGGTAGTGGTTTTAAAACCGGAGGTCTATAATATTGATGGGAGTAAATCAATACATTAAACCTTCCCTGATACTACCAGTGCGATTATATCTAATATAAACGGTGGATGTGAACAATCCAGTTGAAACAAGCACGAAGAGTTGCAGGGCAATCCATAGTCCCCTACCTATGATGGACGTCAAAGATCAAGGTCAAGGTCACAATGACCTTATTTTGCGACACACCGCTATCCCAAGATGTAATCACATACCAAGTTTGGTGTCTCTAAGTGTTATAATATTAAAAATACGGTCCGGACAAGCATTTTCTATGACACAGGTCACAGGTCAAGGTCACAATGGCCTTATTTTGGTACGCGACACACCGCTATCCCAAGATGTATCCACATACCAAGTTTGGTATCTCAAGTGTTATAGTACTGAAAATACGGTCCGGACAAGCATTTTCTATGACAGAGGTAACAGGTCAAGGTCAAGGTCACAATGAACTTATTTTGGTACGCGACACACCGCTATCCCAAGATGTATCCACATATCAAGTTTGATATCTCAAAGTGTTATAGTATTGAACATATGGCCCGGATAAGCATTCGGAAGGACGGGCGGACTTTCTATGACAGAGGTCACAGGTCAAGGTCACAGTGACCTTATTTTGGTACGTGACACACCGCTATCCCAAGATGTAGCCAAATACCAAGTTTTGTATCTCGAAGTCTTAAAGTATTGAAAATATGGTCCGGTCAAGCATTCGGACGGAAGGACGGACGGAATGACGAGCTGCAAACCTATAGTCCCCACCGGGACCGGTGGGGGACTAATAACTGGGCACCTACCTTCAGACGTAAATAGTGTCCGCCATCTTGAAAATAATACACCGTACCATAAAAGCTCTACACCGAAACACGTAGGTTAGTTGCAAAGGTACGTAGTGAACTTGCAAAGTTATGTATTGCACTCAGCAACCTAAAACTAGGGCAAACAAGGGCACACCCCGATACCCTTGTGTCGACGTGTCATTCATACGATTATCAAGGAATATATTTTATGATACTGTTGAGCTAGGACTTCTTACGAGATGTTAAACGCGTTCTGGGTATTGATGGGTGAACAGCACCATTTCAGAACAATCTTTTCTGGAAGGAATGTTTCAAGACATTCTCTGATTTCTATAAGAACACTTATATCTCTTGGTCATGATCGGTGAATTTAGAAATGACCATGGGTTGGTATGACGGATTAATTTCACCAAAAGAAATACCGTATTACCAACGATTGCTTAACAACCCACGCAGAGTATTCAACACTGATGAAAGTGGATTCCCTTTGGCTACAAAAGCTGGGCGTATACTTGCTGAAAAAGGAGACCAACATGTTTATCAAGTCGTAACAAACACGAAAATACAAATTACAGTAATGATGGCGCTAAATATGTCCCCATTATGGATGAACGTGAAGTTGGCAGTAGCAGTAGCAGCAGTAGCAGTAGCTACTGCTACTGCTACTGCTACTGCTGTTACTGCCAGCAGTAGCAGCAGTAGCAGTAGTTACTGCCAGCAGTAGCAGCAGTAGCAGTAGTTACTGCCAGCAGTAGCAGCAGTAGCAGCAGTAGCAGTAGTTACTGCCAGCAGTAGCAGCAGTAGCAGTAGTTACTGCCAGCAGTAGCAGCAGTAGCAGTAGATACTGCTAGCAGTAGAACACCATCTCAGATCATCCATCTCAGTAGGTATATTCATCGCAAGTGTTTTTCTTTGCGCATTATGTTGTTTCTACTTTCCCACCGTCATATTTAGCAGACAACCCCTTTCGCATATTTCGCAACAATCATATGTTTCCTACTGCTATTGCTACTGCTACTGCTACTGCTAACTACTGCCAGCAGTAGCAGCAGTAGCAGTAGCTACTGCCAGCAGTAGCAGCAGTAGCAGTAGTAACTGCCAGCAGTAGCAGCAGTAGCAGTAGATACTGCTAGCAGTAGAACACCATATCAGTAGGTATATTCATCGCAAGTGTTTTTCTTTGCGCATTATGTTGTTTCTACTTTCCCACCGTCATATTTAGCAGACAACCCCTTTCGCATATTTCGCAACAATCATATGTTTCCTACTGATATTGCTACTGCTACTGCTACTGCTAACTACTGCCAGCAGTAGCAGCAGTAGCAGCAGTAGCAGTAGCTACTGCCAGCAGTAGCAGCAGTAGAGCCAATAGTCATTTTAATTACTACGATATATGATTATCGATATATGATATTTCTTTGCGCAAGTATGTTGTTTCTACTTTCCCACTATCACGTTTAGCAGGCAACCCCTTTCGCATCTTTCGCAAACATCATATGTTTGCTTCTGCTATTGCTACTGCTACTGCTACTGCTAACTACTGCCAGCAGTAGCAGCAGTAGCAGTAGCTACTGCCAGCAGTAGCGGCAGTAGAGTCAATATCATCTTAATTACGACGATATATGATCATCGGTTTTCTTTGCGCAAGTATGTTGTTTCTACTTACCCACAATCATGTTTAACAGACAACCCCTTTCGCTACTGCTATTGCTACTGCTGTATGATTGAAAGTCCGGCGGGCAGATCAACATCATAAACACGCTGGCGCATCGTTTTTTAAAGCCTTTTAGTAGTGCTACTACAATCACACCATTTCAGACCATTTATCACAATTTTAGTTCTACTGCTGTATGATTGAAAGTTCGAAAGTAGTAAAAAAACACGTCTGGACGTCGGATTTCGGGTGTTGCTGGCGGGCAGATCAACCCCATTGACACGCTGGCGCAGCGTTTTTTTAAAGCATTTTGGTAGTGCTACTAAAATCACACCATTTGAGACCGTTTATCACAATTTTGGTTCTACTGCTGTATGATTGAAAGTTCGAAAGTAGTCAAAAACACGTCTGGTCGTCGGGTTTCGGGTGTTGCCGGCGGGCAGATCAACCACATAGACACGCTGGCGCACTGTTTTTTTAAATCCTTTTGGTAGTGCTACTAAAATCACATCATTTGAGATTGTTTATCGCAGTTTTTGTTCTACTGCTGTAGTACTGAAGTCTGTACAGCGGTACATTTGAACGTGGGTTTTCTGTCGGATAACGAATGTTGCCGGCGGGCAGATCAACATCATAGACATGCTGGCGCAGTGTTTTTTCAAGGCCTTTTGGTAGAGCTACTAGAATCAACCTATTTGAAATTCTTTATCAACGTTTTAGTTCTACTGCTGTGTTACTGAAGTTTGCACTGAAATAGACTCGAAATGTCGTTTTTGTCGGGTTTCGGGTGTTGCCGGCGGTCAGATCAATATCATAGACACGCTGGCGCAGTGTTTTTTTAAAGCCTTTTGGTAGTGCTACTAAAATCTCACCATTTGAGACCGTTTATCACAGTTTTGGTTCTACTGCTGTATGATTGAAAGTTCGAAAGTAGTCAAAAACACGTCTGGTCGTCGGATGACGAGTGTTGCCGGCGGGCAGATCAACATCATAGACACGCTGGCGCAGTTTTTTATGAAAGCCTTTTGGTAGTGCTACTAAAATCACATCATTTGAGATTGTTTATCGCAGTTTTTGTTCTACTGCTGTAGTACTGAAGTCGAATAACGGTACAGTTGAACGTGCGTTTTCTGTCGGATAACGAGTGTTGCCGGCGGGCAGGTCAACATCATGGGCATGCTGGCGCAGTGTTTTTTTAAAGACCTTTGGTAGTGCTACTAGAATCAACCTATTTAAAATTATTTATCAACGTTTTAGTTCTACTGCTGTGTTACTGAAGTTTGCACTGAAATAGACTCGAAATAGTGTTTTTGTCGGGTTTCGGGTGTTGCCGGCGGGCAGATCAATATCATAGACACGCTGGCGCAGTGTTTTTTTAAAGCCTTTTGGTAGTCCTACTAAAATCACACCATTTCAGACCGTTTATCACAGTTTTGGTTCTACTGCTGTATGATTGAAAGTTCGAAAGTAGTCAAAAACACGTCTGGTCGTCGGATAACGAGCGTTGCCGGCGGGCAGATCAACATCATAGACACGCTGGCGCAGTTTTTTATGAAAGCCTTTTGGTAGTGCTACTAAAATCACACCATTTGAGATTGTTTATCGCAGTTTTTGTTCTACAGCTGTAGTACTGAAGTCGAATAACGGTACAGTTGAACGTGTGTTTTCTGTCGGATAACGAGTGTTGCCGGCGGGCAGGTCAACATCATAGACATGCTGGCGCAGTGTTTTTTTAAAGACCTTTGGTAGTGCTACTAGAATCAACCTATTTGAAATTCTTTATCAACGTTTTAGTTCTACTGCTGTGTTACTGAAATGTGCACTGAAATAGACTCGAAATGGCGTTTTTGTCGGGTTTCGGGTGTTGCCGGCGGGCAGATCCATATCATAGACACGCTGGCGCAGTGTTTTTTTAAAGCCTTTTGGTAGTGCTACTATAATCACATCATTTCAGACCGTTTATCACAGTTTTGGTTCTACTGCTGTATGATTGAAAGTTCGAAAGTAGTCAAAAACACGTCTGGTCGTCGGATGACGAGTGTTGCCGGCGGGCAGATCAACATCATAGACACGCCGGCGCAGTTTTTTATGAAAGCCTTTTGATAGTGGTACTAAAATCACACCATTTGAGATTGTTTATCGCAGCTTTTGTTCTACTGCTGTAGTACGGAAGTCGAATAACGGTACATTTGAACGTGCGTTTTCTGTCGGATAACGAATGTTGCCGGCGGGCAGGTCAACATCATAGACATGCTGGCGCAGTGTTTTTTTAAAGACCTTTGGTAGTGCTACTAGAATCAACCTATTTGAAATTCTTTATCAACGTTTTAGTTCTACTGCTGTGTTACTGAAGTTTGCACTGAAATATACTCGAAATGGCGTTTTTGTCGGGTTTCGGGTGTTGCCGGCGGTCAGATCAATATCATAGACACGCTGGCGCAGTGTTTTTTTTAAAGCCTTTTGGTAGTGCTACTAAAATCTCACCATTTGAGACCGTTTATCACAGTTTTGGTTCTACTGCTGTATGATTGAAAGTTCGGAAGTAGTCAAAAACACGTCTGGTCGTCGGATAACGAGTGTTGCCGGCGGGCAGATCAACATCATAGACACGCTGGCGCAGTTTTTTATGAAAGCCTTTTGGTAGTGCTACTATAATCACATCATTTGAGATTGTTTATCGCAGTTTTTGTTCTACTGCTGTAGTACTGAAGTCGAATAACGGTACAGTTGAACGTGTGTTTTCTGTCGGATAACGAGTGTTGCCGGCGGGCAGGTCAACATCATAGACATGCTGGCGCAGTGTTTTTTTAAAGACCTTTGGTAGTGCTACTAGAATCAACCTATTTGAAATTATTGATCAACGTTTTAGTTCTACTGCTGTGTTACTGAAGTTTGCACTGAAATAGACTCGAAATGGCGTTTTTGTCGGGTTTCGGGTGTTGCCGGCGGGCAGATCAATATCATAGACACGCTGGCGCAGTGTTTTTTTAAAGCCTTTTGGTAGTCCTACTAAAATCACACCATTTCAGACCGTTTATCACAGTTTTGGTTCTACTGCTGTATGATTGAAAGTTCGAAAGTAGTCAAAAACACGTCTGGTCGTCGGATAACGAGCGTTGCCGGCGGGCAGATCAACATCATAGACACGCTGGCGCAGTTTTTTATGAAAGCCTTTTGGTAGTGCTACTAAAATCACATCATTTGAGATTGTTTATCGCAGTTTTTGTTCTACTGCTGTAGTACTGAAGTCGAATAACGGTACAGTTGAACGTTCGTTTTCTGTCGGATAACGAGTGTTGCCGGCCAGCAGGTCAACATCAAAGACATGCTGGCGCAGTGTTTTTTAAAGACCTTTGGTAGTGCTACTAGAATCAACCTATTTGAAATTCTTTATCAACGTTTTAGTTCTACTGCTGTGTTACTGAAGTTTGCACTGAAATAGACTCGAAATGGCGTTTTTGTCGGGTTTCGGGTATTGCCGGCGGGCAGATCAATACCATAGACACGCTGGCGCAGCGTTTGGTTAAAGCCTTATGGTAGGGCTACCAAAATAACACCATTTCAGACCGTTTATCACAGTTTTGGTTCTACTGCTGTATGATTGAAAGTTCGAAAGTAGTCAAAAACACGTCTGGTCGTCGGATGACGAGTGTTGCCGGCGGGCAGATCAACATCATAGACACGCTGGCGCAGTTTTTTATAAAAGCCTTTTGGTAGGGCTACTAAAATCACACCATTTGAGATTATTTATCGCAGTTTTTGTTCCACTGCTGTAGTACTGAAGTCGAATAACGGTACATTTGAACGTGCGTTTTCTGTCGGATAACGAGTGTTGCCGGCGGGTAGATCAACATCATAGACATGCTGGCGCAGTGTTTTTTTAAAGACTTTTGGAAGTGCTACTAGAATCAACCTATTTGAAATTCTTTATCAACGTTTTAGTTCTACTGCTGTGTTACTGAAGTTTGCACTGAAATAGACTCGAAATGGCGTTTTTGTCGGGTTTCGGGTGTTGCCGGCGGGCAGATCAATATCACAGACACGCAGGCGCAGCGTTTTCTAAAGCCTTTTGGTATTGCTAGTAAAATCTCACCATTTGAGACCGTTTATCACAGTTTTGGTTCTACTGCTGTATGATTGGAAGTTCGAAAGTAGTAAAAAACACGTCTGGTCGTCGGATGACGA
This sequence comes from Cyrtodaria siliqua, assembly GCA_037043455.1. Taxonomy (NCBI): domain Eukaryota; kingdom Metazoa; phylum Mollusca; class Bivalvia; order Adapedonta; family Hiatellidae; genus Cyrtodaria; species Cyrtodaria siliqua. The sequence continues at coordinate 199,898 of JAWPHD010001793.1, read as the reverse complement.
GTGTTGCCGGCGAGCAGATCAACATCATAGACACTCTGGCGCAGTTTTTTATGAAAGCCTTTTGGTAGTGCTACTAAAATCACACCATTTGAGATTGTTTATCTGTCGGATAACGAGTGTTGCCGGCGGGCAGGTTAACATCATAGTCATGCTGGCGCAGTGTTTTTTTAAAGACCTTTGGTAGTGCTACTAGAATCAACCTATTTGAAATTCTTTATCAACGTGTTAGTTCTACTGCTGTGTTACTGAAGTTTGCTGAAATAGACTCGAAATGGCCTTTTTGTCGGGTTTCGGGTGTTGCCGGCGGGCAGATCAATATCATAGACACGCTGGGGCAGTGTTTTTTTTAAAGCCTTTTGGTATTGCTACTAAAATCACACCATTTCAGACCGTTGATCACCATTTTGGTTCTACTGCTGTATGATTGAAAGTTCGAAAGTAGTAAAAAAAAAGACGTCTGATCGTCGGATAACGAGTGTTGCCGGCGGGACGATCAACATCATAGACAAGCAGTCTCACTGGATTTTAAAAGCCTGATGGCCTGCCTACTAAAACTACCCCATTTAAGATTATTTATCGCAGTTTTTGTTCTTTTGCTGTAGTACTGACCTCTGTACTCCGGTACACTTGAACATGCGTTTTTTTTTGTCGTATTACGGGTGTTGCCGTCGGAAAGGTCGTCGGATAACGTCGGATAACTTTAAGACTTACTTTTCAAAAAATAAAAATAAAACACTTCAATGTCTCCGTGTTTTCTGGTTTTATTTTATATGATGTTTGCAAGCTTTTCAAGTGAAATAATACAAACAATTCAAATACATGTACTTTCTTATTTAAAACAGTTTGCAATTTAACAAGTTGAATGTTAAGGTTTTCTTCTGTCATTTCCTTGTTTTTACATGGTAACTGTTTATAATGTCAACACATGAAAAGTTATATGGCGCCTAACAGGCGTGAACATGCCAGGCTCATCCTCCATGTACATCGAGATAAAATATGGAAAATGGGTCTAGAACCTTCTCACCCTGAACTGCAGAGCTGCTGCAAATTCTATCGTAGAAACTCCATTTACCCTGGAGCCACGTTTATAACAAAATTACGGGGTCGTAGGTTGGGAACGCGTCATAGGACACGGGAAGACAGCATTCGCTATTTGGGCGACAGACCAGACGGTAGCCACGGAGACGCTAGGCAAGAGGGCCTGGTTTAGCAGATAGCTACGCAGATAACGTCACTGGATGACTTGGGCCATCGCCGGAAAGGATCGTGCGAGTGGGCTTCGCGTGTGAATTACGTCACCGGAAGTATGTGTGATACCGGGACGAATAGCAACCGCTAATGAGGGGATTGCAATATAACGCGGTAGTGAAGTATTAGTGCCGGGAACTGTACTACCGGCTGTAAATTAAACATGATTTAAAACGTTAATATTTCTACTTTGTCATTTGTATTCATTTATATATATATATTCATCTTGTCGTAAATACATTTGTAAATTTATTTATTCCTGATTGGATATGTTTAACAATACATGTTACATGATAATTTCTTTTTCCAATGGTTGATATCATGATTCGTATGAATATTACTCGCATATAACCACTAGACAACACTTACAATACCCCAGTTATGTTTTAAATGGAAGGAATGTATCTCAAGAACATCATGAACACTCATTATTATACGTTCAACTGATGCATCAAATGAAATTCAGTCACCACTTTAAAGAACGTATACCGCTAGCTGTCGTCTAGAGTAAACATATATTATAATTTTATAATTTTAAAGGGACACGCGTCATTGTCAAATCAATAATATATTTGAAACTTAAACAGAATTCCGACAGAATATAAACAGCTCCAAATTGTAATGACTTGTATTAATTTATATACAAGCAGATTTTAAGCCAATATGATACAAAATTAATATATATATGCAACTGTTCATACTTGATAACTACTTAAAAATTGTCGCGTGTCGAATGTCCATTTACATACAAATTGATTTAGTTTTACAAAAAAAAAAAAATGGTTGCAAAAAAAATGAAAGAAAAAGAATGAAAAAATAAAATAATGAAAAACCAAAAAACTCAAACCTTCATAAACTTCAGCTATATTGTATCTGCAATTATTGTGCTGTTTAGGATACACACTTCACCTATAGGTCCTCGGTAACGGGCTGGTCACCTCAAGTGGCCAGCCGTTAAGCCATTGTGGTAGCCGAGTGCTATAGATGTATGCTTTTATCCTAATATCTTATAATTGTATGCACAATGTTACGGTTTGGTGGTTTTGCGAGTTATTAAACAAAAACAAAAAGACAATGAAAAAAGTTACAAAAAAAAAAAATGGGACTCATAAAAAGCAGGGTCCACTTCCCGAGTCCTGGGTACAAGCATCAGATGTCATGAATTTACACCCTGAATTTATGTGCTGATTTATCATTTTTGATGCATGTAGCAGATGCTTTAATAACACACCACTTTTTCATTTTGCGCGTGTACTTACCTTAACAGATATCATAAAATATATTTTAATATACTTATTCCTTCTTAGAAGTGTCTTACTTGTCCTTAGTGGTCATTTAGTTGTCCTCAGTGGTCACTTAGTGGTCCTTAGTGGTTCCTTTGTGCGTCCGCCCGCCGCTTACGTTATTGTGCGAGCGTTTTTGTGCGCGAGTACTTCACTTTATCGATAAAATATCTATTTAATATCAAAAAATATATATTTAACAAACTAATTCCTTCTTAGTAATGTCTTAGTCGTCCTTAATGGTCATTTAGTTGTCATTAGTGGTCCTTAGTCCTAATGACGTCATCGCGCCTTGTTACCATATATGGCATATTGTCAAAATATTGTCAAAATATATTTTAAAGCAAAGAAAATCACTGCAAATTGATTAAAAATAAATATACTACATCTGTATATTTATTTTTGATTTTGATAATTCTTTCAGCTTTTTTTCAAGTTTTTCAGAGCCCTTTAAAATAAACTGTTTGACAATAGCGCATCAATTCCTTTAAGTATGTGATATGCAGAAACTTGATATATATGGTTTTTTTTATGTTTTAAAAGCGTAGTTATTGTAATATTTTTTAGAGGTCACTTGTAGGCACCGCAACATTTTTTAAAAAAAAAAATCCAGTTGGAAGTGTTTATTTGAGTCTCATCATTTGTACAAATGTTAAAATGAAGAATGTCGAATGTGTGAATACAGTTATAAGTTCTGTGAACTGCACAAATGCCAGCATTCACGAGACTATAAATACGGCTCATTTGTTTTGATACACAAATATAGAAAAAATAGAAATGTACACATTAAAATGTTAATATGTGATGTTAATCTTAAAGGGAATGTAGCGCTACAACCAAACGATATTTATTACTGAGAATTCTGAAAAAAACTTGAAAAAGGTTGAAAGAATTATCAAAATCACATGATAAACAAAGAAAATATGATAATGTGAAGGTTCTGTTGAAACGGATATGGAAGCCGCCCTTTTGAGAGCTATGATATCATAGTTCTAAATGACCATATATGGAATATTTATAAATATGATAATTTATTTATTTACATGAAAACAACAACACATAACTATATGAAAATTAAGAATACTGAAGTGAAATAGTGCATCAAAGTGTTTTTTTCCATTCCTTTGCAATGATTTTCTATGCTTTAAATGATATTTATCTAAATGACTTATATGGCTATTTGGAACTATGACGTCATAGTTCTCAAGATGGCGGCTCCCATAACCGTTTTAAAATAACTTTAAATTGTCATATCTTCTTGGTTTATGATCCGATTTTGATAATGGTTTCACCTTTTCCGAAGTTATTCATAACTCTCTCAATTATCGTAGATGTTCAACTAAGTTTACAGTAAAATTTAAGGTATATACAACTTTTAAAATACTGCATATTTTATGCATATTTATGCATGCATATTGTTTCAATACATGTATCTTTCAAAATCAAATCTTGAAAACTGTTGTAATATTACTCTAACAAAGATCTTTTTAATTTACTATAGAACCTAAGGATAAAAACCGAGTCACAGAACTTTTATAACCTACTGAAAGTAAGGTAAAATCTCAACATCTTGGTAGTAGAATATTATGAATAAGATAAACAAGAAATCTGCTGCAAAGCAGCATTAATACATTGAATGATCAAGACCGAATCAGCCAAACATAAGAGAAATCTCATTTTCAAATAATTCCGTAAGTATGCGGAGATTCATTAGGACAAATCCGTCAAATGCAGGCCCCAAAACAACGTCACAACTGTCAGATGACCTGACAATATTGACGTCACGTTTTCGTAAGATGGATGAGATTTCATTCGAACAAAGCCGTAAAATACAGGTCTCGGTGTGTATTTTTCGCGAGGGGTACACATTGGGTTCTTATTGTGTTTACGCCTGCTTTCACATCATTATACCTCGGTCTTAGTAGTGTACACCGTGCTTCGTTCTGTTTGCCTTCTGTTTTTACGACAAGGCTTCACTGGACGCGTAAAACGCCAAGCGCTTCAGAGACCCAGAAATATCAACAACAGATAGAAAGCTTCCCGCTTCGCGCAAGCGTCAAAGGCGGAAGTTTCTAAAAAAAGATCGGTCTCACCAATCTCCACGCATATAACTTTATAGTTCCTTGCACTCACATATATCTCTGCTAACTACTAAATTACAAGATTTTGATAAAACCTGTTAAATTGGAATATGTTTGCCTGAAACTTATTTATTTCTTGTGTAACTATAATTTTCACAATATCTGCAAATTAGATGTTGCAAGATTTGAAATAATGCATGAAAACAATTTAGTTTTAATCGGGACTATTTTACTACAAAAATAATAGTACTTAGGTCTCCTCAATCAAGTTATTTAATATAGGTCTATATTTTATCTTTGCAGATCACGCAAAAGGATTAATATAAACTCTTTTGAATAATCACGTGACCTAACCGTTCGTCCTACTTCCTTTGACGTTGACAGAGTCAAATGAGGAACGAGTGTACTCTGGGTAGGGATTGCGGTCTCACATGAAGACGAGTGATTTTGATATTTTTTAAATCTTCTGCACGTGATATATACCGTAAAACTTTGTCTATCCTAGATGTATCTACTACGCATACAAAAACAATTACATAGCTCATACCTATGGTGGCATATTTCTGCCACGAGATAGCTAGATAATGTATCGCGTATTTTTCGCGATAATGTTACTTTTTCTCTTAATTTACAACAATTTTATCCAACAAAACTTGCTGCGATACTGCCCACTTCTGTCATCACGTTAGCACAATAGTTAACGCGATACGAATTATCGTAAACATTTGAAATTTTGTCTTCGTATTAATGTTGACTAATTATCATGACAATTCACGTTACTAGCTAGTTATTCTTTTGTTTTCTTAATAATTCTGAATAGCTATCGCGAAAATTCACGTCTTTCGGCAGTTTAGTGTGTATGTATTTCTAAGGATTATAGTCCCTCCACCTACGACAGGCGTCCTACCCGACGATTATAGACACAATGTCTGGACTTTTATCTGTATGTTGTTGTGTGATGTGATGAAATGTCTACTTGAAGCAGCGAACTCAATGGTTTCTTTATAGTGCTGCCACACTGGAATACCACGCCGTAGTAGACATGATACCCCACCCCCAGTCACATTATTCTGACACTGGTCAATCAGTAGTAGCACTACCCATTATTTGCTCGTCAGGCAAGGGTTACAAGTAACTACTCCATTTTTAAAGTCTTCGGTATGACGCGTCAGGGGACTCGAACCCACGACCTCCCGAATGCAAGGCAGACGCTATAACCACTACACCACAATGCTTAGGTCTTTCGGCAGTTTAGATATCTTAGACTGTTTATAAATAACCTGGTCGTGGGTAAAGGCCGTACCGCATATATATTAAACCAAAATGATTACCATTTCTATTTGAGCCTACTTTTCAGTCGATGTAAAAATATCAAGGTGATCAAATTTGTATCAATTATTATAAAACATAGTATATAATACTTACGAAATATTAAATAAAACATATGTGAAAAGAAAGTTGTACCTGGCATAGTGTACAGAATACTGTAAGTTTCACAAAAGTTATAACAAATACTGAGACAGACAGACAGACAGACAGGCAGGCAGGCAGGCAGGCAGGCAGGCAGACCAGACATGACCAGACATGACCAGACCAGACCAGACCAGACCAGACAGACAGAGATTTAGTTGCAACTTTTAAGAATATAGTAAAAGGCTTAGGGATATTTAATTATGTGTATGATAATTTTAATTTGATACTATTATAAGTCCCCTACCGGTGTCATTAGATTCTAATAATATTATACTCAAATGTTCACCACCATGAGACGATGTGTCGTGACTAAGGGCCAGGTCCTACCTTCAAGGTTAAGGTCGCACATGTACTTTAAATGTCATTGCTTAATGTTTCGTGACCGGGTTATAACTTCTTTATTTATCATTGGATTTCAATAATATTACACACACATGTTCATTATCATAAGACGATGCGTCGCGACTAAAAACAATGTCCCTAACTTCAAGGTCAATAACACACATATACTTTGAATGTTGTTGAAGGTTATTGCTTATCATTTCGTGTCCAGGCTATAACTTCTTTATCTGTCATTGGATTCTAACAATATTACATACCAATGTTCACCACCATAAGACGATATGTCGCGACTAAAACCCATGTCCGTATCTTCAAGGTCAATGTCACATATGTTTTTTGAAGGGCATTGCTTAAATATTCGTGTCCACGCTATAACTTCTTTATTTACTATTGGAGTTCAATAACATTATAAACAAATTACACCATCATGAGTTGATCGATGTGTCTCGACTAAGAACCAGGTCCCTACATTTAAGGTCAAGGTCACACATGTACTTTGAAGGTTACTGCTTAAAAATTCGTGTCCGGACTCTAACTTCTTTATTTATCATTGGATTTTGATAAAATTATACACAAATGTTCACCACCATGAGATGATGTGTAGCAACTAAGAGCCAGGTCCCTACCTTCAAGGTCAATGTCACACATATACTATGAAGTTATTGCTATAACTTCGTGTCCGAGCTATATTTCTTTGTCTATCATTGGATTGCAAAAGTATTATACACATATGTTCACCCCAATGAGAGGATGAGTTGTGACATCTGTTTTATAATAATTTATATAAACACTATTATACATATCATTGATCACTTTCATAGACACCATTAGCCATTATAATATCCATGCCAGAGCACCTGCAATTTCCGATAGTTTTCGTAATAGTACGGAATGTACAGCTTTTACCCCCAACCGGAGGCGGGTATCAAACTATTCGTGATAAAAAAAACTATCATGTTGGCAGAAGTGGGCATTGTCGTGGAATTTAACATCATAAGTTAATGACATTTAGATAATTCTATCTAACAAATTGTATAAGATTTTCGTGAAAATTCATTATTATCTCAAAAAATTCATGCTATTAACTCGAAATAATCTTGATAATTATCTAGGTATCTAGTGGCAGAAATATGCCGCCATACATACCGATTCGCATTTTCTTATAAAATATACGTATTGTTTGTCTCTATACAAACACATCATTTTTACCGGAAGCATATGAATTAAAACATACACTATACTAATTAATGCACCATCCAGACGTGTGTTAACTTTGTAAGACAAACGTCTGTGGGTGTGTTGTTCTAAGGAGTATAGTCCCTCTTCCCTATTAAACGTCTGAAACCTTCTAATTTTTTTTTTTTTTGAATTGGTGGGCGTTTTTACCGAGATTCTGGTTCTGATTGGCTGACACATACACCCAGACTTGTAGTCTAGATCATCTGCGACGCTTGCTTGTTTTCAAGACAAACGTCTAGATAAGTCCTCCTCAACAAAGTTTGATTTTTGCCAATACCCTGGTAAGATTTGTGATTGGCTGGGACAGGAACACCTGCTATCCAAGATATACCGAAAGGCAGAAAGACAATAAATTTATATAATACACAAAGAGGGTAACTTCATCATTATATCAATCCTCCGTGGTGCCACTGAGTTCCATCAGTGTGTTCTTGTGCAAGACACTTTCCCTTAGCCTCGTCCGTCGGATGGGGATGTATCGGTCTATCCTCCGAGCACGTTAAAGAACTATTGCTATATTGACCTTGGTAACATGGTAGCAACTTCATTTTTTATGGGATTCCGAGATGTCCGACGTCCGTCATCCGTCGTTAACGTTTGTCTCGTTAAGTCGATAGGGCCTTCATTTTTCATCCGATCTTTACCAAACTTAACCAGATGGTTAATATCAATGAAAGCTCATACAATTTTGAAACCAGCCAGATTGGACCAGTAACAGCGGAATTATGGCCCTTGATTAAGTTAAAAATGCTATGTTTTGCCTTGTTAAGACGATAGTGCCTTCATTTTTCATCCGATCTTTACCAAACTTTACCAGATTGTCAATATCAATAAAAGCTCAAATAAGTTCGAAAATCAGCCAGGTCCAACCAGTAACAGCGGAGTTATGGCCCTTGATTTAGTTAAAAATGCTATATTTTGCCTCGTTAAGAAGACAGGGCCTTCATTTTTCATCCGATCTTTACCAAACTTTAACAGATTGGTAATATCAATGAAAGCTCGGAAAAGTTCGAAAACCAGTTATATCTGAGTTATTTGCCCTTGAATTATTGGGAAATACCATTTTCAGCCTTGTGAACACTCTAGCGCCTTCATTTTATTGATATCAATGAAAGCTCGGACGAGTTTGAACACCAGCCAGATCGAACCAGTAACAACGGAGCTGTTTGAGAATCCGCATACCTCTGCGCCATAATTTAAAATAGGCAAACAAGAGTTTGTCGAAAAATGTCTAAAGTATGGCAAACCGATAAGTCCGTAAAATGACTTATATATGATATTATGTAAATAATAGATTTCTTTTTATCTGACCACCAAAGTAACTTAAATCTATCCCTTCATTTAGGCTCAGCAAAACTTGAATTTCTCGGGAAGAAAACATTGCCAAAAAGTATTGTCGAATCCTTGCATCCATGATGTCATCCATTTTTGTTTTGCTTTGATGTGCGCATGTCTGAACGAAAGGCGATGGAGAGTAATGGTACGATGGAGCAGGGCGCGATGCAACATCGCACATCGACTGCGATGGTGCGATTGCACGATGGTACGATGGCGATGACGCGATGGTACGATGGTCCATCGCGTCATCGCCATCGTACCATCGTGCCATCGCGCATCGACTTGTAAAAGCTCGATGCACGATGATAAGATGGATCATCGTACCATCGTACCATCGCTTTTAAAGTCGATGCGCGATGGTACGATGGCGATGGTACGATGGTACGATGGCAGTGACGCGATGGACCCTAACGGAACACCTTCAATATGTTATCTAATATGTTGGTGCGGAGTCCAACATAGTGTTGCTCTTGCACGCCGTTATCATATGGGGAAGTCGTACACTAAGTTTGATTGAATCCCGTTCAGCAGTTTAGGAGAAGATATGGTAACGGACGGACGGGGGGATAGACCGACGGACGGACGGACGGACAAAACAGACGGACAGTCGGGGCCAGTGTTAATATAGTTCTACCCTGTTTTATTCAAAAGGTGAGTATAATAATTGCGCGTTGTGTATATAAAATCAGCTTCTTCGTTATTTACTTCTCCGGCGCAGTAACTCCATTCTTACCAGTTCAACAGAATACGACACTGCAACCAGTCGTCTGCTTAAATTGTCGTTTTTTGGAAGACCACGTGTTCCTGTCTCCTAGAAACCATGTTCTCCAGTACCAGCAGTGTGCTTTGGTTCCCGCCATAGAACTTGCGAATGAGTTACGGTGTTTAAGTTACCGTGTATAGTTTGATAAATAAGAAGAACATATTACAGCAATGTAGAATGATGTTCAAAATTTCAAATGTCGTCTGCTAAAATTTAAATTTAAACCTTCCGGCTATATTTTACATAAAAAGTGTTTTGGACAACCATTTAACTGAGTGACGAACATTGTTAACCTGATCAGCCAGCACATAGTGTGCATGCTGATCTGGGCCTACATTGGCCGTAAAACAATGTTTTTGACCTTGGCAGCGAACTGGTTAAGAGACACACGACAATCTTTCAAATTTTTGCATATCAATATTAAGCAAACGTCCATAAAAGGATTTCATAAAAGGGTATTCTTTTGTAAAATAATTTGATAAAAAAAATCTTAAAGTAGCGGTGTCCTCGTTCCGTTAGTTTGGTGAAGATATCGCAAGAACAGCCACATTAGTTTCTAAAAAGATTGGTTAAAGTGTCTCCTATATTTAAATTAAACATAAATCAGCCCTGTGATGGAGGAACACGTAACTCCAGGGCCATTGTAGATTAAAGCTCAGCACTATATGCAAAATGTCATGACTGTAGCCATGGAGTAGGATTACAGGGAGGAGAAACGATGGAGAAAGTGGTTCATAAACGCTCTAGTTTATCGATTTATGTTGTCGCGCTAGAATACCGCCATTTACTATTTAATGATACAGGTAAATCGATCGTAAGCGCGTTACATTTGCAAAGTTTAAATTTCAGCCAACATCTCAAATTAGGCAGTTTTTACAGCCTCTTTTTTACGGCTTTCTGTTATAATCAACATCACGAAATTACCTTCTTGACAAAGATAAATATGTCTACTATTCACTTTTTGTTATTATTAATGCCTAATATAACCCATACTTCGTATCTCGTTTGCAATAGCTCAACACCATTTTTAATTTGTAAAATTTAAGCTGATATCTCAAAAGGCACATTTTCATCATCTCTTTTTAGGCTTTGACTTATAATCACCACCATGCAATTACCTTCTTGACAAAGATAAATATGTCTACTATTCACTTTTTGTTATTATTAATGCCTAAATAACCCGTAGTCTCGTGTCTCGTTTGCAATAGCTATACACTGTCACCATTTTTTTATTTGGCGCAGAGTGGCGCCATCTTTGTTACACGGAACCGTCTGGTAAAATGTGCTTTTATACATGCAAACAAATACACGCTTTGTATCAGAGGACACAGTGTGAATAAATAATACTTATGTTCACATTTCGTACCTTTATTGAGTTTGTAAGTGTAATAATTTATAAGAATTTGCTGTTATTCACACACGCGCGAAACAACCGGAAGTAGTCATTTTCATGCAGTAGTGAAACACACGCGCGACAACATAAAACGGCAAAACTATCCGTTTTTTCTCCCTGTATACTTACTCCCTGCTGTAGCCAAAACTGTTCTTTTGTCAAAATCGTGAAAAAGTAAAACATGTTAACCATATTCTCTGTGTGTGTCTGTTAAATGTGAGTGGTGAAGTAAAAAAACAAACGTTTTCATGAATATAGTAGAGTTGTATAATATTTGTCCCAAGTCGTTTTCAGATGTAAGAGTGTGTTTTTTTTAACATTTGTGTAAGATTTACATTTAAAGTAACATTGCCTTACACTTGTGACAGTTTTCACATACCGTTTTCGCGTTCAAGCTTCCTACATGCAGATCCACAATCTTATTGTAGTACCGATACATAACATAAAACTATGACAGCTATATTTGATTCTCCTGGCTTGGTATTTCATGAGATTAGAACCGAGTAGGCATTGTAACCGGAAGTTTGCATTATTCGACAACTTTGAACTTATTCAGGAAAATTGCGCGTGTTTCCCATATTTATACAAGTAGAGGTTGTGTAGGAACCTCAAACCTAAAAAGTGTCACATATGTGAAATAAAAAAGTCACGTAAATGAATAACCTGCCGAAAAAATGTAACACGGTTAGTTATATATGTAAAGAAAAAAGTTGACAAATGTAAAAAATAACTGAAAGTGACATACATTATGTGCAAAAACGGACACAAATGTAATAAAGACTTGCTTCACGTGCACATTAGGTTGTTGTTTTACCCAATCATGAAAAACGTCTCTTGCATTTAATTTATTTACTATTAGGTCAAATGTCAAGTTCACTATGGCCTGGGCATAAATTCATCAACTCGACTCAGACTAAAAATCTCATTTCTTTCCAAACCCTATCAACACAAAATTATGGGTAAGAATTGTGATTTTCAGAGTTTCTGTAAGTAAATATAGTAATTTGCTTGTAAAATTGTTTTTATTTGGAATTAAAAAAAAAGAAGAGATTTTGAGTCGCTAACGCTCGTGCATTATCTCCCCGTACACGTGCAAAACTCATGCTCTATCCTATACTAAACTGAAAAATGCGACAACCTGGTTAAAATTACCTATTAAATGTTTTAATTGTACAACTTAAGCCGAAATTAGTGTTTTTATTTCATACCCCAGCCAACCCCGTTTTCGCTTGTAGGAGAAGGGGTTGGATGAGGTATTAAAGTTAATACTCGGACCAAGTAATGTGTGTGGTATACTGGAAGCAGTCTATCCATATGTCTGTCTGTCTGCCTGTCTGTCTGTCTGTAGACACAACCTTGTCCGATAACTGTTCCGCTATATAACTATTCAAGACGAATATAGCCACACTGATCAAAATTTGTTTGTTTGGTGTTTAGCGTAATGTTGAGCATATTTAAGGCTACGTATGACGCTCGAATTTTTCTGTAGTCGAGAAAGACCACTCACTTATTCCTGGGTAGAACTAGAAGCAATGCATCTTCACCGAAACTGGGGATGTTTATAAACCATCCAGACTAGTCTCATTTCTGCATTTACGTCTGGCATACAAATTAAAATAGTATTTGGGACTGGGGAGTGTCTTGATGAATTAAGAATTGATTTTCATTTTTGCAGCGTTTGTGCGGTTTGAAGCACTGGTCCACAGACCTAATAACAATTTTTTTATATTTTATTAATATGTCTGTGACTGGTCTTAAATGGCAAATGTCATGAATGATTGTAAGTTTGTCATTCGCTACTACCGTTTAAAACCGCATTAACGCCTAAACAACGTGCGTCGTGGAACTTACCATTTACTATCCGCGTCTAAAACTGCATAAACGCTAAAAAATATTTATTATATAAACTGTATTTGCCCGTCGCTATAGTACCAACAATAACGTGCCTTGAGAGAATAATAATGTTAAAAAGGCAAGAGAGACAACTACCGTCTGGTATTTTCAGACAGTGGAATAAACTCTTTCTATTGAGACACATTGGATGCGCGCGCATTAGCTTCGATTCTTTGAAAACTGAACTTTACTCGAAATCGGACGCTTTTTTCAAATGAATATAATAATTATTCAATACATTTTACTTTGCGGCTTACTTTCCGCGCAAAAATATAAAGCCGAGTTTCCAATCTGAAACCTTTAGTGCAGTAGTTGTTACCTTTAGTGCAAACTTTTTTGTTCCCTTTAGTGTAGGTTGTTATCTTTAGTCACAACAGTGTTACCTTTAGTGCAGTTGTTACCTTTAGGGTTGCAACAGTCGTTAACCACTTGGACACGGCGACGGCACCCCACACTCATAAAACTTTAATTAGTTTTTCCTTGATAAGTGGATGCACCTTTACATTTTGGGGGTCAAAGTCTTACCTGATAGTGAACAACCTTGACCGCTCTATAATCAATTTGTGTAGCCATATACATGCAACGTCACAGGTATACTGTCCATGGTGAGAGGATGAACTTTATACAGTATGGGGTCAATGGGTTTAATGTTAAGGTTACAATGACCTGATAATTAACACATTGTCCGCTCTATAACCAAGACTGCTAGCCATCACCGATAGACAGGCCATGGAGAAGGGATGAACCTATACATTGTGGGGTCAATAAGGGCAAGGTGAAGGTTACCATTACCTGATGATGAAATACCTCGTCCGTTCTATGACAGCAGCAGAAAGTAGAACAAAAACTGCTATGAACAATCTCAAGTGAGGTGGCTATCATGCTTTTAAAATCCAGTGAGACTGCATATCTATCATCGTCTCGCTGGCAACACTCGTTATCCGACGACCAGACGTGTTTTTGACTACTTTCGAACATTCAATCATACAGCAGTAGAACCAAAACTGTGATAAACGGTCTGAAATGGTGTGATTTTAGTAGCACTACCAAAAGGCTTTAAAAAAAAAACTGCGCCAGCGTGTCTATGATATTGATCTGCCCGCCGGCAACACCCGAAACCCGACAAAAACGCCATTTCGAGTCTATTTCAGTGCAAACTTCAGTAACACAGCAGTAGAACTAAAACGTTGATAAAGAATTTCAAATAGGTTGATTCTAGTAGCACTACCAAAGGTCTTTAAAAAAACACTGCGCCAGCATGTCTATGATGTTGACCTGCCCGCCAGCAACACTCGTTATCCGACAGAAAACGCACGTTCAAATGTACCGTTATTCGACTTCAGTACTAAGCAGTAGAACAAAAACTGCGATAAACAATCTCAAATGGTGTGATTTTAGTAGCACTACCAAAAGGCTTTTATAAAAAACTGCGCCAGCGTGTCTGTGATGTTGATCTGCCCGTCGGCAACACTCGTTATCCGACGACCAGACGTGTTTTTGACTACTTTCGAACTTTCAATCATACAGCAGTAGAACCAAAACTGTGATAAACGGTCTCAAATGGTAAGATTTTAGTAGCACTACCAAAAGGCTTTAAAAAAACACTGCGCCAGCGTGTCTATGATATTGATCTGACCGCCGGCAACACCCGAAACCCGACAAAAACGCCATTTCGAGTCTATTTCAGTGCAAACTTCAGTAACACAGCAGTAGAACTAAAACGTTGATAAAGAATTTCAAATAGGTTGATTCTAGTAGCACTACCAAAGGTCTTTAAAAAAACACTGCGCCAGCATGTCTATGATGTTGACCTGCCCGCCGGCAACATTCGTTATCCGACAGAAAACGCAAGTTCAAATGTACCGTTATTCGACTTCAGTACTACAGCAGTAGAACAAAAGCTGCGATAAACAATCTCAAATGGTATGATTTTAGTAGCACTACCAAAAGGCTTTCATAAAAAACTGCGCCAGCGTTTCTGTGATGTTGATCTGCCCGCCGGCAACACTCGTCATCCGACGACCTGACGTGTTTTTGACTACTTTCGAACTTTCAATCATACAGCAGTAGAACCAAAACTGTTATAAACGGTCTCAAATGGTGAGATTTTAGTAGCACTACCAAAAGGCTTTAAAAAAACACTGCGCCAGCGTGTCTATGATATTGATCTGACCGCCGGCAACACCCGAAACCCGACAAAAACGCCATTTCGAGTCTATTTCAGTGCAAACTTCAGTAACACAGCAGTAGAACTAAAACGTTGATAAAGAATTTCAAATAGGTTGATTCTAGTAGCACTACCAAAGGTCTTTAAAAAAACACTGCGCCAGCATGTCTATGATGTTGACCTGCCCGCCGGCAACATTCGTTATCCGACAGAAAACGCACGTTCAAATGTACCGTTATTCGACTTCAGTACTACAGCAGTAGAACAAAAACTGCGATAAACAATCTCAAATGGTGTGATTTTAGTAGCACTACCAAAAGGCTTTCATAAAAAACTGCGCCAGCGTGTCTGTGATGTTGATCTGCCCGCCGGCAACACTCGTCATCCGACGACCAGACGTGTTTTTGACTACTTTCGAACTTTCAATCATACAGCAGTAGAACCAAATCTGTGATAAACGGTCTCAAATGGTGAGATTTTAGTAGCACTACCAAAAGGCTTTAAAAAAACACTGCGCCAGCGTGTCTATGATATTGATCTGACCGCCGGCAACACCCGAAACCCGACAAAAACGCCATTTCGAGTCTATTTCAGTGCAAACTTCAGTAACACAGCAGTAGAACTAAAACGTTGATAAAGAATTTCAAATAGGTTGATTCTAGTAGCACTACCAAAGGTCTTTAAAAAAACACTGCGCCAGCATGTCTATGATGTTGACCTGCCCGCCGGCAACATTCGTTATCCGACAGAAAACGCACGTTCAAATGTACCGTTATTCGACTTCAGTACTACAGCAGTAGAACAAAAACTGCGATAAACAATCTCAAATGGTGTGATTTTAGTAGCACTACCAAAAGGCTTTCATAAAAAACTGCGCCAGTGTGTCTGTGATGTTGATCTGCCCGCCGGCAACACTCGTCATCCGACGACCAGACGTGTTTTTGACTACTTTCGAACTTTCAATCATACAGCAGTAGAACCAAAACTGTGATAAACGGTCTCAAATGGTGAGATTTTAGTAGCACTACCAAAAGGCTTTAAAAATACACTGCGCCAGCGTGTCTATGATATTGATCTGACCGCCGGCAACACCCGAAACCCGACAAAAACGCCATTTCGAGTCTATTTCAGTGCAAACTTCAGTAACACAGCAGTAGAACTAAAACGTTGATAAAGAATTTCAAATAGGTTGATTCTAGTAGCACTACCAAAGGTCTTTAAAAAAACACTGCGCCAGCATGTCTATGATGTTGACCTGCCCGCCGGCAACATTCGTTATCCGACAGAAAACGCAAGTTCAAATGTACCGTTATTCGACTTCAGTACTACAGCAGTAGAACAAAAACTGCGATAAACAATCTCAAATGGTATGATTTTAGTAGCACTACCAAAAGGCTTTCATTAAAAAAACTGCGCCAGCGTGTCTGTGATGTTGATCTGCCCGCCGGCAACACTCGTCATCCGACGACCAGACGTGTTTTTGACTACTTTCGAACTTTCAATCATACAGCAGTAGAACCAAAACTGTGATAAACGGTCTCAAATGGTGAGATTTTAGTAGCACTACCAAAAGGCTTTAAAAAAACACTGCGCCAGCGTGTCTATGATATTGATCTGACCGCCGGCAACACCCGAAACCCGACAAAAACGCCATTTCGAGTCTATTTCAGTGCAAACTTCAGTAACACAGCAGTAGAACTAAAACGTTGATAAAGAATTTCAAATAGGTTGATTCTAGTAGCACTACCAAAGGTCTTTAAAAAAACACTGCGCCAGCATGTCTATGATGTTGACCTGCCCGCCGGCAACATTCGTTATCCGACAGAAAACGCACGTTCAAATGTACCGTTATTCGACTTCAGTACTACAGTAGTAGAACAAAAACTGCGATAAACAATCTCAAATGGTGTGATTTTAGTAGCACTACCAAAAGGCTTTCATAAAAAACTGCGCCAGTGTGTCTGTGATGTTGATCTGCCCGCCGGCAACACTCGTCATCCGACGACCAGACGTGTTTTTGACTACTTTCGAACTTTCAATCATACAGCAGTAGAACCAAAACTGTGATAAACGGTCTCAAATGGTGAGATTTTAGTAGCACTACCAAAAGGCTTTAAAAATACACTGCGCCAGCGTGTCTATGATATTGATCTGACCGCCGGCAACACCCGAAACCCGACAAAAACGCCATTTCGAGTCTATTTCAGTGCAAACTTCAGTAACACAGCAGTAGAACTAAAACGTTGATAAAGAATTTCAAATAGGTTGATTCTAGTAGCACTACCAAAGGTCTTTAAAAAAACACTGCGCCAGCATGTCTATGATGTTGACCTGCCCGCCGGCAACATTCGTTATCCGACAGAAAACGCAAGTTCAAATCAACCGTTATTCGACTTCAGTACTACAGCAGTAGAACAAAAACTGCGATAAACAATCTCAAATGGTATGATTTTAGTAGCACTACCAAAAGGCTTTCATAAAAAACTGCGCCAGCGTGTCTGTGATGTTGATCTGCCCGCCGGCAACACTCGTCATCCGACGACCAGACGTGTTTTTGACTACTTTCGAACTTTCAATCATACAGCAGTAGAACCAAAACTGTGATAAACGGTCTCAAATGGTGAGATTTTAGTAGCACTACCAAAAGGCTTTAAAAAAACACTGCGCCAGCGTGTCTATGATATTGATCTGCCCGCCGGCAACACCCGAAACCCGACAAAAACGCCATTTCGAGTCTATTTCAGTGCAAACTTCAGTAACACAGCAGTAGAACTAAAACGTTGATAAAGAATTTCAAATAGGTTGATTCTAGTAGCACTACCAAAGGTCTTTAAAAAAACACTGCGCCAGCATGTCTATGATGTTGACCTGCCCGCCGGCAACATTCGTTATCCGACAGAAAACGCACGTTCAAATGTACCGTTATTCGACTTCAGTACTACAGCAGTAGAACAAAAACTGCGATAAACAATCTCAAATGGTAAGATTTTAGTAGCACTACCAAAAGGCTTTCATAAAAAACTGCGCCAGCGTGTCTGTGATGTTGATCTGCCCGCCGGCAACACTCGTCATCCGACGACCAGACGTGTTTTTGACTACTTTCGAACTTTCAATCATACAGCAGTAGAACCAAAACTGTGATAAACGGTCTGAAATGGTGAGATTTTAGTAGCACTACAAAAAGGCTTTAAAAAAACACTGCGCCAGCGTGTCTATGATATTGATCTGACCGCCGGCAACACCCGAAACCCGACAAAAACGCCATTTCGAGTCTATTTCAGTGCAAACTTCAGTAACACAGCAGTAGAACTAAAACGTTGATAAAGAATTTCAAATAGGTTGATTCTAGTAGCACTACCAAAGGTCTTTAAAAATACACTGCGCCAGCATGTCTATGATGTTGACCTGCCCGCCGGCAACATTCGTTATCCGACAGAAAACGCACGTTCAAATGTACCGTTATTCGACTTCAGTACTACAGCAGTAGAACAAAAGCTGCGATAAACAATCTCAAATGGTGTGATTTTAGTAGCACTATCAAAAGGCTTTCATAAAAAACTGCGCCAGCGTGTCTATGATGTTGATCTGCCCGCCGGCAACACTCGTTATCCGACGACCAGACGTGTTTTTGACTACTTTCGAACTTTCAATCATACAGCAGTAGAACCAAAACTGTGATAAACGGTCTCAAATGGTGAGATTTTAGTAGCACTACCAAAAGACTTTAAAAAAACGCTGCGTCAGCGTGTCTGTGATATTGATCTGCCCGTCGGCAACACCCGAAACCCGACAAAAACGCCATTTCGAGTCTATTTCAGTGCAAACTGCAGTAACACAGCAGTAGAACTAAAACGTTGATAAAGAATTTCAAATAGGTTGATTCTAGTAGCACTACCAAAAGGCTTTAAAAAAACACTGCGCCAGCATGTCTATGAGGTTGATCTGCCCGCCGGCAACACTCGTTATCCGACAGAAAACGCACGTTCTAATGTACCGTTATTCGACTTCAGTACTACAGCAGTAGAACAAAAACTGCGATAAATAATATCAAATGGTGTGATTTGAGTAGCACTACCAAAAGGCTTTTATAAAAAACTGCGCCAGCGTGTCTATGATGATGATCTGCCCGCCGGCAACACTGGTCATCCGACGACCAGACGTGTTTTTGACTACTTTCGAACTTTCAATCATACAGCAGTAGAACCAAAACTGTGATAAACGGTCTCAAATGGTGAGATTTTAGTAGCACTACCAAAATACTTTAAAACAACGCTGCTGACTCTACTGCTGCTACTGCTGGCAGTAGTTAGCAGTAGCAGTAGCAGTAGCAATAGCTGTAGGAAACATATGATTGTTGCGAAATATGCGAAAGGGGTTGTCTGCTAAACACGATGGTGGGAAAGTAGAAACAACATAATGCGCAAAGAAAAAAACGCGATGAATATACCTACTGAGATGATGTTCTACTGCTAGCAATATCTACTGCTACTGCTGCTACTGCTGGCAGTAACTACTGCTACTGCTGCTACTGCTGGCAGTAGCTACTGCTACTGCTGCTACTGCTGGCAGTAGTTAGCAGTAGCAGTAGCAATAGCAGTAGGAAACATATGATTGTTGCGAAATATGCGAAAGGGGTTGTCTGCTAAATATGACGGTGGTAAAGTAGAAACAACATAATGCGCAAAGAAAAACACTTGCGATGAATATACCTACTGAGATGGTGTTCTACTGCTAGCAGTATCTACTGCTACTGCTGCTACTGCTGGCAGTAACTACTGCTACTGCTGCTACTGCTGGCAGTAACTACTGCTACTGCTGCTACTGCTGGCAGTAATAGCAGTAGCAGTAGCAGTAGCAGTAGCAGTAGCTACTGCTACTGCTGCTACTGCTACTGCCAACTTCACGTTCATCTCTTATGGTTATATTTCCGGTAGAAGGATTACGAGATCGTGTTTAATACATTTCCAGAGGCCACATATACTGTTACAAAGAATGGTTGGATGTACTCGCTACCTTTCATAAATTCCTAAAAAGTCTTTATGCATATTTCAAAACGAAAGAGATTTAATTTGCAATGTAATTGTTTATAGATGACCACTCAACCCACATCACTATAACGGCAGCCGAGTAATTCCAAGAAAGCGGTACCGTTCACTTCTGCCTCCTTCCAAATAATCCAAGTGTGTGCCATATGCTTTTTAGCTCGATGAAGTCTGCCTGGCAGTATTCTGTTAACGAATGGCAGATGGACAGCAGTGGTCTTGCCATTTTAAAAGCATGTGGCGACAGGCAGCATTTGAAAAATGGGTGCATGGTTTCAGAAGGTCCAACCTACTCCCACTCATGATGGAATTGATATGAGTAAACTCGGCCGCCAAAGATAACGCATGAACAGCAATCAGATGTAACCCTGGACGGCAAAACAGCACAGCAATCTGACGTTTCCGATGAGAAACGAAGCAGCACTGCAACCATATATTTCATCTGATGGAGATCACATTCTACATGAGCAAGCTACGGAGAATTGTGATGGCAATATGACACCACGACCGGATGTATCTGTTGCTGAAGCTGTAGCTGTACCATCAATTAATAGTGCCAGTAGGACAGTTCTGACTCATGCGAGGGTTAATGCTCACTCCAGTCTTTTCAAAATTTAACAGGTTACTATTACAGAGCCTAAGGAAAATAGTAAGAAGCGTTTGTCATAAGATCCCAAAAAGCCCTCCTAAAGTTCAGAGGCAATCAATACAGATTTTTAGGGAGAGAGACAGATAGACAGACAGGCAGAATTCATAAACGTCTAGAGAGAGAAACAAAAAAATACATTCTGTATTTATAGCTCATCTCAAAGATACGTTTTTAAAAATCGCCTGCATATATACCTCTTTGTAACGGCGGATGTAATATAAATCTGAGAACTACATACGCACACACACACACACACACACACACACACACACACACTATACGACTATAGCACACAACTGATTCCAATATTCAAAATTTGTTTTGATGGAGTTATGTTATTATCTTATAGGAACAATAATATGCGATGTATTCACTTGAAGAAAAAAATATGTTATTGTTTTTTTAAAACTCATTGATAATTAGAGAAAGGTTTCGATACTACTATGAACCTTACAATTACGATGTTGCGGGACCATTAACTATAATATGTGTGTGTAGTTCGAAGGTTTATAGACCGTCCGCCAACTAACACGTCGAGGTAACCCTGACTCGATGGGCACAATAGAGTCTGGTCTTTTCTAGATGTGTATGTAGGTTGATCTGGTGCTGCTGTGTTGATGTGTTGTCGTCTCTGTTGATTGTATGTAGATGTCGCTTTCGCTCTGTGGTTGTCGCTGTGGCGGTGAAGTGGTGAAGTGGCGGGGGGGGGGGGGGGGGGGGGGTCTGGAACGACGTCTAGGTGGTGCTGCCTACGCTACTGGACGATCCCCTTTAGGGCCACAACCATCACAGTATGACCCCTGCGCCGCACACACCACTCGATGGCCCCCTTCCGTCTTCGGTTTTCAGTTTTCTGTCCTCGGCGTCGATACGCTGTGGCGGTGTAGCTCTCGGCTCCGGACTTCTGACTTCAAACTTCAAACTTCAGTGTGGCCATCAGATGATGTGTGCTGTGATGGGACGCAGGTGACATCTTCACTCTCGGTCAAATGACACTCAAGTCTACTGAACTGGTAATTCTGCATTTCAGTAGTACCTGTTTGACCACAATACGCGAATAAAGTGCTCAATACCAGTAATGGTATATAGGGCTGGCAAGGCGAGCACTACACAAACATCCTGAGTGTCTTCCGTGCCCACGCTGCGACGTGCACGCGGTGAAGATCTAGGTGGTCATTAACTATAACCCTTAACCCGCTACATATATATCATTTTGAATTAAGACCATTCCATTTATGTGACAAAGGGATGTTTTGGGGGAACAAGAGCCGGACATTGTTAACCCTGATCAGCCTGCGAGTTACTGGGTTTACAATGGACGCACAGGCTACTGTAGTCGTACATAGCGGGTTAAAGGTTAATTCCA
The DNA here is from genome assembly GCA_037043455.1 of Cyrtodaria siliqua. Classification (NCBI taxonomy): domain Eukaryota; kingdom Metazoa; phylum Mollusca; class Bivalvia; order Adapedonta; family Hiatellidae; genus Cyrtodaria; species Cyrtodaria siliqua. The sequence continues at coordinate 177,621 of JAWPHD010001793.1, read as the reverse complement.
TAATTGAAAATGTTGGGTTATATCTCGTAGAGATGCTTTCCGTTGTATAACGTATCCAACACTGGGATCTTGATCATTAAATGATTTGTTTATAATCTGGCTTAAAAATAATTTAATTTATCTAAACAGTATCTAAACAGTATATACAATTTTCTGTAGGCCTACACGTGTAGGCTTAAACTTGAATTGTGGTTATGTTAATTAATCATATAGAGCTGAATCAGCTGAACAGACCCGCACAACTCTATAAGTAGAGTCACTCTCTTTTCTTGTATACACGTATTTATACCCCCTGTATACACGTATTTATACCCCCGCTTTCACAAAGTGATGTGGAGGCTATAGTCCGTAACGCATCGTCGGATACCCCCGTGTGATTTGTTTCGGTCCGTTACTCTCCACCATCATGCATGATGATGAATGGAGTATAACGTAATCATTCAAACGTAGGTTTCGACGATGTCCGTAACGTTGCGTCGCGTCCTGTCCCTTCACGTAACACAGTTTGTCCCGTCCCGTCGCGCCGAGTAACCTATTTTTAGTAACGGTTTTGAATGGGTTGTTCCCAAACTTCAGGCCCCGTGTGGTTCCCGGGGACCCCGTTTGGTCACGGGGCAAAGAATAGGGCCACTGCAGATCCCTTTGGAGGTGTAGGCAGAGGGGTAGAATCCCCCCAAATTCATTTTCATTTATCTCTTTTTTTTCATGTTCATTAAAGGTCTTCATCACGATCCCTGCATTGTTTCAGGTGCCATCTCGCTCACATCAAAAGAGCAGTGGCGGAAAAACAATAAACGTGGCTCCAGCGTAAATGGAGTTTCTACGATAGAATTTGCAGCAACTCTGCAGCTCAGGGTGAGAAGGTTCTAGGCCCATTTTCCATATTTTATCTCGATGTACATGGAGGATGAGCCTGGCATGTTCATGCCTGTTAGGCGCCGTATAATAACCTTTCATTTGTTGGTGCGCTTAAAACCCAATTCAGTTCAGTTCCCAAACTTCATGTACTCATAACAACTGATGACCTTATGTCCCTCTACATCACCCATGATTGATTGCCTAATTTATTACAGAAGTATGGCCCTTTGCTTGACTTAGAATTAACTAGTAATGTGTCCATGGGACACGGATGCCCCACTGAAAACAATCATTGCAAAACGTACAATTTGACGAAAAAGGGGCCGCAACTCTGGTAATACTGGGTGGATTTCGACGCTGAATCGATATGCACATTTTGACATCATATGTAAGGTAGTTTGAAAAGAAACGGAGGAAAACTGTGAGAGGAGATGGACACACAAGATATTTTAACGTAAAATGTGACGTAAAAATGACCATAAGCCCGGTAATATTAGGTCGATTTGACGCCGAAACGATATACACATATTGACATCATAGGTAAGCATCCTGTAAAGTTTCGAAGCATCAGTTGAAACAGTGTGGGAGGAGATAGACACGCAATATATTTTGACATAAAATTTGGCAATAAGGGCCATAACTCCGGTAATACTGGGTCGATTTTGACACCGAAACGACATGCACATCTTGACATCATAGGTAAGCATTAGGTAAAGTTTCGAAGCAATCGGTTAAACAATGTGGGAGTGAATAGACACACAAGGTATTTTGACGTAACATTTGATTAAAAAGAGGCCATAACTCCGGTAATACTAGGTCGATTTTGACGCCGAAACGATATGCAAATCTTGACATCATAGGTAAGCATCCTGTAAAGTATCGAAGCAATCGATTGAAAAGTGTGGGAGGAGATAGACACACAGAAAATAGCGGGGGTATTCATCACCTTCAGTGATAGTTCTAGTTATACTACAGGTGGGTCATTTTCTACCACATTTGATACGTTAGCTGGGCAGGCCATTTTAAAACGTAATAAATATTTACGGAATTTTATTGAATTATCTGTTAAGCATGTGTTTGATCTATTTGATACACTAATAAAACCAATATTACATTACGGATGCGAATTTGGGGGTTCTTAAATGCAAACGTAATAGAACGAGTACATCTTAGTCATTGTAAAAGTATACTTGGGGTTAAAAAATACACTCAAAATGATTTTGTGTATGGTGAACTAGGCAGGACACCTTTAAAACAGCATACAATTATAGCTGTGATTAAGTACTGGTTAAAAGTTTTAAATTGTGAAAGCAATACATATATAAAAGCTGTTTATACTATGATGCTTTGTGACATTGAGATGAGGCCTAATAAGAAAAACTGGACATCGGCAGTAAAATACTTGTTAGAGAGCATGGGTTTGAATTATGTGCGGTTATTTCAGGGGGTTGGAAATATGAGTATGTTCATATCAAATTTTAAACAAAGAGTATCAGACACTTTTATCCAAAACTGGAATTATCGTATACGATTCTCTGAGAGGTAAAACGTATTGACTTTTTGTGTATTCTCGTAAAAATCATATATAGAAGTGTTCAAATAAGAAAATTTAGAGTAGTACTATCTAGATTGAGAATGTCCTCGCATAGGTTACAAATAGAAGCGGGTCGTTGCCATAGCCACACAGTATTCTTATTAATGAGCGTAAATGTTGTATATGTGACGTTCTAGAAGACGAATACCATTTTATATTGGAACGTACTTTATATAAAGAACTAAGAACAAAACTTATCGATACTATTGGCAAAGACCAAATATTCCCATATCTATAGAACTGTTGACATCAGAAAAGCTTTACTACTGTAATGGCTAATGAGTGGTTTAATTAACACATTGATAATTCCTTTTATTTGAAAACGGACTTTTTTACCCTATCAATGCACTACCGCAACCGTTTTATGAGGCTAGAAACGGACCCGAAAATTTACCAAAATCTTACGCCCCCCCTAAGCTGAAATCCTGGATCCGCCCCTGGACTATATTGTACAAAATTTGATATTATGTAATGTTTGTTACTGCCATCGACCTCTGCAATTGAAAATTGTTTGTGTATTTGTATACTCATGGACCAAATGGTCTACTGTATTTGTTGAATAAACAATAAACTATATTTATACATAACGTTTTTGGAAAAAAAACAGGGTATATTAAAATCGCCTCCGTTTGTCTGTCCGTCCGTCTGTCCGTCCGTTACCGCATCTCCTCCTAAACCGCTGAACGGAATTCAACCAAACTTAAGGTTTGACATCACCATATGATGACGGCATGCAAGAGCACTATTATTTTTGGCTCCGAGCCCAGGGGCCCTCAGGGGTGGGTGAGTGATGGTCAAAAGGTCAAATAAACTAACAATTCAATTACACTGTCATTGTGTGTGTGTGTGGGGGAGGGATTTGTATTTTTTATTTTTATAATTATGTCTCAAATGAAACATGATGATGGGATTACACTGTATACATTTGTTTCCTCCTATGTTATAGTTGTGCCTGGAGGAAGGGGCATCAAATACACTAATAATGCAATTACGGTGTCATTTTTTCATACTTTTGCACATTAATTGGTATAATAGTCATCTAATAAAGAGATACACAGCATGTCAAATGATCTATTGTCAAATAATCTATTATTTAAAAGTCGGACGTCTTCCCTGGGGTTCGGGTTGGAGGGGGTGGGTGGTGGGTGGAGGGTAACAGGGGGTCAAGTTATTCAAAAATTATTTCTCAAATGATCATTTTGATGAAGGGATTACATTGTATATACTGTGGGGCTGTGTGTGTGTGTTTGGGGGAGGGTGGGAGTGGGGGGTGCGGGGGGGGGGGGTGCGGGGGTAACAGACCTGTGTGAATAAAACGTGGGTATTTTAAGACGGCCGCGCCGTCGAATTCGTTCTAGTTGCTTATGTGCTTTTATAAGGTGCGACTAACAATAATAGTTGTAAGTGTATTGGTATGACACAGCCTTCTTTGTTTGCAAAAATGCATTGCTAATTATTGGTGTACGTATGTACAGCTCTCCACCTGCTGGTAGTGTGTGTCAGGTTACGTTAAAATCTTTAGAAACGGCATTCACGATTTATTGATGAAAGATACTGGAAATTTCCTCAATAATTCATGCTGCTAATATAATATTAGCAGGTTTTACACGAGGCCCGTCAATTAACAATAAAGAATATAGACTCAGTCGCAAAAGAAACTGGACACTTTGAAATCTTTACTTTACTCCCTATCCTCTTTATAATGTGACATTCCCTTAATGATTCGACCTACTGAAAAACAAATGACAATATGATATTGGCAATGGAATGATAAAACTTTGGTACCAAACATGACATATTCATTTTGGAATTTGTCAATTTAATTCTAAAAAGATTTTATACATTAAATCGAAACAAAACTCAGTGTCCACTTTCTTTTGCAACTGAGTATATATAAGTTATAACTGAGATATTCATAAACAAATATATAGTTTCCTAAAACATCTGGTAAGTGATAAACTAATCGAACTGAGCTAGTATGTTTTACTGTATTCGTGCTTATGTTATATTTTAGAACGTAAACCAAGTTAAGACGCGAGTTTCGAGTGTTGAGACAAACCTGAATAAGTTAACTTTAGACCGACCTTTCAAGTGGTGCAATCACGAATTAGTGCTGTGTATATCTAACCATAAGATATTTATTTTTTCGGTGGACTTTATTTTTTTTATTTTTTTTAGGCCTTTACACCCTACCAGGGCATAGGCCGCCAACAACAGCTCTCCAACGTCTCCGGTCCTGGGCCATCCGCTCTACTTCTCCCCAGCTGTAACCTATTTCCTCTATGTCTGCCATGAGGTCGCGCCGCCAGGAATTCTTAGGCCTTCCTCTCTTCCTCTTGCCCTGTGGATTCCAAGTTAGGGCCTGTCTTGTAATGCTGGATGTCGGTTTCCGGAGCGTGTGACCAATCCAACCCCATCGCCTTTTCCTAATTTCCATTTCAATAGGTCCTTGCTTGGTTTGTTGCCATAGGTCCACATTACATTCTGGCCAGTGGATCCTGAGGATTCGTCGGAGGCAGTTGTTGATGAAGGTTTGGACCTTTCTTGTGGTTGTCTTTGTTGTCCTCCATGTTTCCGATCCATACAGTAGCACTGATTTTACATTTGAGTTGGAGATCCTTATCTTAGTGTTGGTTGCTATTGCTCTGGCACTCCAGATGTTCTTGAGTTGGAGGAAGACTACTCTCGCCTTGCCGATCCTTGCTTTGACATCCGCATCTGTGCCACCGTGCTTATTCACAATGCTACCCAGGTATGTGAAGGCTTCAACTTCTTCCAGTTCATTTCCTCCAAGTGTAACTGGGCTGTTATTGGCAGTGTTGATCCTGAGGAGCTTGGTCTTGCCTGTATGTATCCTCGGTCCTACCTGTGCTGAAATGGTTTCTAGCTCTGAGGTTTTGTCTTGCATCTGTTGGTGTTGGTGAGATAGGAGTGCCAGGTCATCCGCAAAGTCGAGGTCATCCAATTGTGTCCACATTGTCCATTGGATTCCGTTCCCTCTCTGAGCAGTGGTTGTTTTCATAACCCAATCAATTGCTAAGAGAAAGAGGAATGGCGACAGCAGACACCCTTGTTTGACCCCGGTCTTCACCTGGAAGCTGTCCGTGAAATGGTTTCCGTGAATCACCCTGCAGGACATTCCTTCATAGGAGGCTTTGATGAGACCGATTATCTTGCTAGGGACTCCATAATGTCGAAGAAGTTTCCAAAGAATTGCCCTATCCACACTGTCAAATGCCTTTTCATAATCCACAAAATTTAAGTATACTGAGGAATTCCACTCTATTGATTTTTCGATTATTATGCGCAATGTGGCAATCTGGTCTGTGCATGACCGGTTCCTTCTAAAGCCTGCCTGATTGTCCCTTAGCTGAGGATCCACTGCATCCTTCATCCTGTCCAGTAAAATCGTATTAAATACCTTTCCTGGTACTGAGAGTAGTGTGATTCCTCGGTAATTGGCACAATTCCTGAGGTCTCCTTTCTTGGGGAGCTTGACAAGATATCCTTCCTTCCAATCCTCTGGCATTTCCTCCTCCTCCCAGATCCTTCCAAATAGAGGGTAAAGCATCTCTACTGATGTGTCTACGTCCGCCTTCATAGCCTCTGCTGGAATTCCATCTGGCCCTGCTGCCTTACCACTGTTCAGCTGTTTTATTGCTTTCCTGATTTCTGCTCTTGTTGGTGGTCCACAGTTGATGGGCAGATCAGCTTCCGCAGGTAGGATGTCGGGTGGATTCTGTGGGATTGGTCTGTTCAATAGTTCATTGAAGTGTTCAGCCCATCGCTTAAGTTGTTGTTCCGTTCCCATGATTGCATTTCCATCCTTATCCTTGACTGGTCTTTCTGGCTTGCTGTACTTCCCAGAGAGTTTCTTGGTAGTATCATATAGCTTCTTCATGTCCCTGCTAGCTGCTGCTTCTTCCGCTTCCTCTGCAAGACCATCAATGAAGCTACGTTTGTCCGCTTTGATGCTGCTCTTGACCTCCTTGTTTGCCTTTGAGAATTCCGCCTGTGCCCTTGCTGTTGCTGCTCTTGTGATGCTGTTATTGACTGCTACCTTCTTATCTTTCCTCTCCTCGATCTTGCGTAGTGATTCTGCTGAAATCCATTTCTTTTGCTTAGATCTTGTGATACCTAGCACCTCCTCACATGTTGTTATCAATGTTTCCTTTGCTCCTTTCCACTGATCTTCTATGTTCGTGTCCTCATCCAGCAGTTCTTGTAGCACGTGGAACCTGTTGGTGAGGCTTAGTTTGTATTCCTCATGTGTCTGGGTGTCCCTCATAAGGCTAACATTGTATCTTTTCCTATTTGTTGTAGTCTCCATCCAAAACCTCTTCAGCTTAAGCTTTAGTTTGGCAGTCAGTAGGTGGTGGTTCGATGCGACGTCGGCTCCTCTCTTTACCTTCACATCCTGTAGTGATCTCCTAAACCTCTTTGAAATACAAAAGTGATCGATCTGGTTCTCTGTCACATGGTCAGGTGATACCCAGGTTGCCTTGTGGATCCTCCTATGTGGAAATATGCTCCCTCCTATCACCTGATTATTCATCGCACAAGTCTCCATAAATCTCTCTCCATTGTCATTCATCTTTCCTAGTCCGTGTGTTCCCATCACTTCCTTTATGCTTTAACGATAATAATACATCAACAACTTTATACTTTAACGATAATAACACATCAAACACGTTATACTTTAGCTATAATAATACATCACAAACTTTATACTTTAGCGATAATAATACATCAAACACGTTATACTTTATCGATAATAATACATCACAAACTTGTGGGGCTGGCGTGGCGCAGTCGGTAGCGCGGCGGATTTGTAACCGGAGGCCCCGGGTTCAATCCTCCGTAGTGCCACTGAGTTCCGTCGGTGTGTTCTTGGGCAAGACACTTTTCCTTAGCCTCGTTCGTCGGATGGGGACGTAAACCGGGCGGTCCCGTGTATCGGTCTATCCTCCGAGCACGTTAAAGAACCATAGGAATCTATTCGATAATAAGAGTAGGGCAGGTTCCCGGATTCCTATGTATCCTTCCCCTCTCTCTGGGGCGGCTCTAAATAACATGTACTGTGTTGATGAGCCGTTAAACTACATACCTTAGCGATAATTATACATCACAAACTTTATACTTTAACGATAATAATACATCAAAAACGTTATACTTTAACGATAATAACACATCAAAAACTGTATACTTTAATGATAATAATACATCACAAACTTTATACTTTAGCGATAATAATACATCAAAAACTTTATACTTTAGCGATAATAATAGATCAAAAACTTTATACTTTAGCGATAATAATAGATCACAAACTTTATACTTTAAACGACAATAATACATCACAAACGTTATACTTTAGCGATAATAATAAATCAAAAACGTTATACTTTAACGATAATAATACAACAAACACTTTATACTGTAGTAATAATAATACATCACAAACTTTATACTTTAGCAATAATAATACATCAAAAACTTTATACTTTAATGATAATAATACATCACAAACTTTATACTTTAATGATAATAATACATCAAACACTTTATACTTTAGCGATAATAATACATCACAAAATTTATACTTTAGCAATAATAATACATCAAACACTTTATACTTTAACGATAATAATACATCAAAAACTTTATACTTTAGCGATAATAATACATCAAAAACTTTATACTTTAACGATAATAATACATACATCAAAAACTTTATACTTTAACGATAATAATACATCACAAACTTTATACTTTAGCGATAATAATACACCAAAAACTTTATACTTTAACGATAATAATACAACAAACACTTAATACTTTAGCGATAATAAGACATCACAAACTTTATACTTTAACGATAATAATACATCACAAACGTTATACTTTAGTGATAATAATAAATCTTTAGCGAAAATAATACATCACAAACTTTATACTTTAACGATAAAAATACATCAAACACTTTATACTTTAACGATAATAATACATCACAAACTTTATACTTTAACGATAATAAGACATCAAACACTTTATACTTTAACGATAATAATACATCACAAACTTTTTACTTTAACGATAATAATACATCACACATGTTCCGTTAGAACATTCATTTACCATTAAAAGTCAGTTGTAGGTGTGTGTATCTGACAATCGGATTCACAGTTATGTTTCCATATATAACTTAAATCAGTTATCTATTGGATAATCTATTGAGAAATCAGTATGATCATTATTCTTATAGTATATACGTGCTTTCTTAGTTGACTCGCTTTTATTTCATGGGTTGTTCCACGTGCATATTTAAGTTTATAAACATCATTGTTGCTTTACGTGCGCGAACATACTGTACCAGTTCAGCTCGGTTTGACAACTGAAACGGTTTTCTTCGACACAAACCGAAAGCGATTCTGAAACAGGTGCCTTGATAAACTTCAGTTGCTCTAAAGGGGGTGTTGCAGAATTGCAGCATCTCGCGAAAAAAGAGCACCTGCCTTCTACAATCGAACGCAGATTTATTTTTATTGATATCAGCGTTATCGGCAATATTCATATACCACGTCAAGTCAAAGATCGATGGACACCTGTCGAACCTCCAATGAAACCAAAGTGACAAGAACAAGTATATGCTTTTGCTAACAGTATCTCAGAAATCGAAAATATGGACGCCGAATATGTGAGAGAGGTAAGAGTTTGTTCTGTGTATTCTGTTAGGCTGGTATTGTGGTGATTGATCACTGGTATTGTGGTGATAGATCAGCTATTTCTTTCCATTTTTTCTTCAAAACACAACATGCAGACTTTTGAATTCGCAGCAGAATCACTGTTTGCATTTAGAATGCGTTTTTTTAGGAGAGGTGGGGTAAACAACTGAAGCAATCCTATTTCAATGCATAATGGTGTATAGATATCTGTTGAAATACAGCTTGAATGCAGTTAATTTCGTGGCGTTTTGTCCGTCTGTGTGTTTGTTGTTACCGCCTATTGCTATCAACGAACGTTATAAACTTCGGTAAATCATGAATTATAATGTGTTTTCCCGTAACGGGACTGTCTATTGTTTGCTAAAACTGAATTGTTCTGCCAAATAGTGTTGTAACGAGAGATAAATATTTACTGTTTGAAAAATAGAAGTCAATGCACTCCTGTTTAAACGTGAACGCCAAACAGTATTTATTTTAAATAGTATGACGCCGAAACGATATGCACATCTTGACATCATAGGTAAGCATCCTGTAAAGTTTCGAAGCAATCGGTTGAAAAGTGTGGGAGGAGATAGACACACAAACTTTTCGGTGGTGGGGGCATAAAAAACCATCACCTTCAGTGATAGTTCTAGTTATACTACAGGTGTCATTTGATACGTTAGCTGGACAGGCAGGCAAAGCCATTTTTATACTTAATAAATATTTACAGAATTTTATTGAATTATCTGTTAAGCATGTGTTTGATCTATTTAATACACTAATAAAACCAATATTACATTACGGGTGCGAATTTGGGGGTTCTTAAATGCAAACGTAATAGAACGAGTACATCTTAGTTATTGTAAAAGTATACTTGGGGTTAAAAAATCCACTTAGAATGATTTTGTGTATTGTGAACTAGGCAGGACACCTTTAAAACAGCATTCAATTGAAGCTGTGATTAAGTACTGTATAAAAGTTTATAATATCATGCTTTGTGACATTGCGATTAGGCCTAATAAGACAAGAGGCCCAAGAGGGCCTGTGGACGCTCTACTGGCTAATATGGCTCTTATGACATCAATGAAGCGAGTGACTATCGTCTTAAAGAGGCAAAATATAGCATTTTTAACTATATCAAGAGCAATAACTCCGTCATTACTGGTCCGATCTGGCTGGTTTTCCAAGTTGGCCAGTAGAGATAATAAAACGATTTAAAAAAAAAAAAAAAAAAAAAAAAAATATATAAAATTAAAAAAATTAAAAAAAAAATTTAAAACAAATATATATAAAAAAAATTAAAAAAAATAATTAAAAAAAATAAATAAAAAAAAAATATGAAAAAAAATTAATAAAAAATAAATAAATAAATAAATAAATAAAGAAATTAAAAAATTTAAAACAAGCATTGATGTAAAACTTTGACCCCCGGGCGGGGCCAGATGTGACCCCAGGGTCAGCATTTGAACAAAATTGGTAAAAGACTATAAGCTTATGTGCAACAGCAAAATATTAAACCTCTGGCTCTTGCAGTTTCAGAGAAGAAGATTTTTTAAGTTTTTCCCTATACATGTCTATGTAAAACATGTGACCCTTGGGCGGGACCAAATGTGACCCCAGGGTCACCATTTGAACAAACTTGGTAAAGGACCATAAGCTTATAATAATTGTAAAATATCAAACCTCTGGCTCTTGTAGTTTCCGAGAAGAAGATTTTTAAAAAAAAAATCCTATATAAGTCTATGTAAAACTGTGACCCTCGGGGCGGGGACAAATTTGACCCCAGGGTCACTATTTGAACAAACTTAGTAGAGGACCATAAGCTGATGCTACATGTAATACATGAGAGCTCTGTGCCTTGTGGTTTCAGAGAAGATTTTTAAAACTTTTTTCCGATATGTCTATATGAAAAACATGCAAAACCTCAATATACAAACTTTGGACCCCCGAGGCACGGCCATTTTTGACCCCGGGGACTTTATTTGAACAAACTTGATAGTCTAGGCGTTGGCGATCATTTTAAATGAAAAACGGTTGAAATCTGTCAAGCGGTTCTGAGAAGAAGATTTTTTAAGGTTTCGACCATATATGGTAATGGCAGCCATCTTGGATGTAGCGCTGACCTAATTTTAATAAATCTAAAAAGCATTCATCTAAGGATCATCCATTTGAAGTTTGGTCAAAATTAGCCAAGCGGTTTCTGACGAGAAGTCGTTTGAAGAATTCCCTATACATGTCTATGTAAAACATGTGACCCTTGGGGCGGGGCCAAATGTGACCCTAAGGTCACCATTTGAACAAACTTGGTAAAGGACCATAAGCTTATGGTAAATGCAAAATATCAAACCTCTGGCTTTTTTAGTAACTGAGAAGATTTTTTTTAAAAAAATCCTATATAAGTCTATGTAAAACTGTGACCCCCGGGGCGGGGACAAATTTGACCCCAGGGTCACCATTTGAACAAACTTAGTAGAGGACCATAAGCTGATGCTACATGTAATACATGAGAGCTCTGTGCCTTGTGGTTTCAGAGAAGAAGATTTTTTAAAGTTGTTTCCTACATGTCTATATGAAAAAAAACATGCAAAACCTCAATATACAAACTTTGGACCCCCGGGGCACGGCCTTTTTTTAACCCGGGACTTTATTTGAACAATCTTGAAAGTCTAGGCGTTGGCAATCATTTTAAAAGAAAAACTGTTGAAATCTGTCCAGCGGTTCTGGTGAAGAAGATTTTTTAAGGTTTCGACCATATATGGTAATGGCAGCCATCTTGGATGTAGCGCTGATCTAATTTTAACAAATCTAAAAAGCATTCATCTAAGGATCATCCATGTGAAGTTTGGTCAAAATTAGCCAAGCGGTTTCTGAGGAGAAGTCTTTTGAAGAAAAGTTAACGGACGACGGACGACGGACAACACACCATCCCATAAGCTCTGCTGGCCAGTAGAGCTAAAAAAACTGGACATCAGCAGTAAAATACGCGTTAGAGAGCATGGGTTTGAATTATGTGTGGTTATTTCAGGGCGTTGGAAATATGAGTATGTTTATATCAAATTTTAAACAAAGAGTATCAGACACTTTTATCCAAAACTGGAATTATCGTATACAGGATTCTTCGAGAGCTAAAACGTATTCCCTTTCGTGTGTATTTTCGTAAAAATCGTATCTAGAAATGTTCAAATAAGAAAATTTACACTAGCACTGTCTAGATTGAGAATGTCCTCCCATAGGTTACAAATAGAAGCGTGTCCACACAGTATTCTTATTAATGAGCGTATATGTTGTATATGTGACGTTCTAGAAAACCATTTTATATAGGAATGTACTTTATATAAAGAACTAAGAACAAAACTTATCAGTCGATACTATTGGCAAAGACCAAATATCCTCATATTTATAGAACTGTTGACATCAGCTTATTGACAAAGCTTACTACTGTAAAGATTTTGGCTACTTATGTGTTTGATAGTTTTAAAGTTCGAAATGACCTATATTACAATCAATAAATACTAGTACTCTCCCAAGAGGTACTCTAACAACAATATTACTGTCTGTGACACGTGGATTTGAAGAATGTTTCTCTTTTAAACAATTGTTTATAGTAAAACTTATACTGTTATAATTTAAACTGATTTAGAACGTTAGTATATTGTACAAAATTTGATATTATGTAATGTTTGTTACTGCCATCGACCTCTGCAATTGAAAATTGTTTGTGTATTTGTATACTCATGGATCAAATGGTCTACTGTATCTGTTGAATAAACAATAAACTTTGTCTATACCCACGTTTTTGATAAAAAAAAAGAAGGGTATATTGCAATCGCCTCCGTTTGTCCTCCGTCCGTCTGTCCGTCCATCCATTACCGCATCTCCTCCTAAACCGCTGAACGGAATTCAACCAAACTTAGGGTATGACAGCATGCAAGAGCACTATTATTTGTGGCTCCGAGCAAAGGGGCCCTCAGGAGTGAGTGGAGGGGCTGGTGTTGGGGGCGCGGGAGTGGGGGGGGGGTCAAAAGGTCAAGTCAGATAATCTAAAAATTCAATTACACTGTCATTTTGTGTGTGGGGGACTTGAGGGGGGGGGGGGGGGGCGGGGCAAGGGGGGTGGGGTGGGTAGGGTGGGCGTTGGGTAAGTGACCTGTGTGAATAAAACGTGGGTATTTTAAGACGGCCGCGCCGTCGATTTCGTTCTAGTTGCTTATGTGCTTTTATAAGGTGCGACTAACAATAATAGGTGTAAGTGTACTGGTATTACACAGCCTATTTTTGTTTGCAAAGATACTTTGCTAATTATTGGTGCACGTATGTACAGCTCTCCACCTGCTGGTAGTATGTGTCAGGTTACGTTAAAATCTTTAGAAACGGCATCCACAATTTATTGATGAAAAATACTGGAAATTTCCTCAATAATTCATGCTGCTAATATAATATTAGCAGGTTGTACACGAGGCACGTCCATTACCAATAAAGAATATAGACTCAGTCGCAAAAGAAACTGGACATTTTGAAATGTTTTACTTAACATCCTATCCTCTTTAGCAAGTGACAGTCCCTTAATGATTCGACCTATTGAAAAACAAATGAAAACATGACATTGGCAATGGAATGATAAAAAGTTTGGTACCAAATATGGCATATTGATTTTTGGAATTTGTCAAGTTAATTCTAAAAAAATTTATACAGTTAAATCGAAACAAAACTCAGTGTCCACTTTCTTTTGCAACTGAGTATAATTTTATATAATTTATAACCTAGCCATTTAAACAAATATATAGTTTCCTAAAACAGCTGGTAAGTGATAAACTAATCGAACTGAGCTAGTATGTGTTACTGTATTCGTGCTTCTGTTATATTTTAAAACGTAAACCAAGTTAAAGACACATTTCCCAACTGAATGTAGTCGTTGAAAAATCATGGATAGCCTGCTTTTTAACTGCTTGCTTCTCGCTGACTGATTACCACATCGACATTATATTGAGGCCCCATCACAGTTTTTTTTCTTTTCATTTACTATTACCTTAGTTTTTGATATAAAATATATTGTAACTAAAAGCACTAGATTGTTTAGTATGGGGGAGCATATAGTCGCCGCTTTTTCCGTCCGTCCGTGTGTGCGTCCGTGCGTCACACTTTTTGTCCGGAGCATAACACAAAAAGTATGGTTGATTAAAGTTCGTGTGAATGATTAGGACAATGAGACGGAGTGTAGTTCATAGGAACCATAACTCTAGCTTCACTACTTTTTTAATTATCTCCATTTTTTGAAAAATCTTATCCGGAGCATAATAGAGTTCCGTACGGATTCATTTTGAATAAGGAAGCACTCACACTAAACATTACTTTTTTCTGTGTAACTTTCGGGATGCATCCATCGGTTCTACCGATTCTCTTGTTGTTATTATTAATATCAGAAAACAAACAACCACACACGTACTAGAAGTGATAATTTTACTGCACCATATATTAATATTAGTTCCACCTATGGCCCATATGAGGTTGTCCATACGGATTGGTAACCACTGTCTACACTGTTCAACAACACACTTTGGCATGATTTGTCTGCGATGCCAGGTGTTGTCTCCATTTCTGGCAGTACTTTTCTTCACAATATATCTTGGGTCGTTCCAGTTTAATGAATTCATATAAGATTTGGTTGAATTCCGACAAGCGGTTTCTGAGAAAAAGTCGTCAGAAGCAAAAGATAACGACGATGACGGACGACAGACAGACAACGGACGGACGACGGACGAAGCGTGATTCCAAAACATCACATTGAGCCTTCGGCTCAGGTGATCAAAAACACTGACAGATGTAAACGATTTTTGAATTTTGAAGTCCCGATGAGTTTCTTGCATTTGAGATTTACTAAAACATGGCAGAGAAATAACTGATAATAGAGTATATTTGCTAAAAAAACAAAAACTATTAATTGTTAACACGGGTCTTTTAAGAAAATCCATCTATAAATAGTTGTTTTAACATATATACAAGTGCACATAAAATGCAAAACGGTTTTAATTTTTACTACATTATTATACACTCTTTATGGGACGGGCCTCATCCTTTGACAAAAAACTAATAATCTCAATTTCCTTGTGCAAATGTATTTCTAACAGCGATTTACAGTTACCTATAGAAATTCTCTCCCCCACCAAATACAATAGGCTCGAAATGTGTTTTTAAGACGCGAATTCCGAGTGTTGAGATAAACCTGAATAAGTTAACTGTAGACCGACCTTTCAAGTGGTGCAATGACGAATTAGTGATGTGTATGTCTTACCATAAGATATTTCTTTTTTCGGTGGACTTTATACTAATAATACATCAACTGTGCCGCTTGTTGTGCTGTTAGAAATTTCGTTTACCATTAAACGTCAGTCGTAGGTGTCTGTATCTGACAATCGGATTCACAGTTATGTTTCCATATATAACTTAAATCAGTTATCTATTGGGGAATCTATTGGGAATTCAGTATGATCAATATTCTTATAGTATATGCGTGCTTTCTTAGTTGACCCGCTTTTATTTTATGGGTTGGTCCACGTGCATATTTCAGTTTAAAAAAATCATTGTTGCTTTACGTGCGCGAACAAAACAACTATACTGTACCAGTTCAGCTCGGTTTGACAACTAAAAGGTTTTCTTGGACACAAACCGAAAGCGATACTGAAACAGGTGCTTGATAAACTGCAATTGCTCTAATTGAAAGGATGAGAATGGGGTGTTGCAGAATTGCAGCATCTCGCGAAAAAAGAGCACCTGCCTTCTACAATCGAACGCAAGATTATTTTTATTGATACCAGCGTTATCGGCAATATTCATATACCACGTCAAGTCAAAGATCGATGGACACCTGTCGAACCTCCAATGAAACCAAAGTGACAAGAACAAGTATATGCTTTTGCTAACAGTATCTCAGAAATCGAAAATATGGACGCTGAATATGAGAGAGAGGTAAGAGTTTGTTCTGTGTATTCTATTAGGCTGGTATTGTGGTGATTGATCAACTATTTCTTTCCATTTTTTCTTCATAACACAACATGCAGACTTTTGAATTCGCAGCAGAATCACTGTTTGCATTTAGAATGCGTTTTTTTTAGGAGAGGTGGGGTAAACAACTGAAGCAATCCTATTTCAATGCATAATGGTGTGTATATATTTGTTGAAATACAGCTTGAATGCAGCTAATTTAGTGGCGTTTTGTCCGTCTGTGTGTTTGCTGTTAATGCCTATTGCTATCAACGAACGTTATAAACTTCATTAAATCATGAATTATAATGTGTTTTCCCGTATCGGGACTGTCTATTGTTTGCAAAAACTGAATTGTTCTGCCAAATAGTGTTGTAACAATAGATAAATATTTACTGTTTGAATAATACAAGTCAATGCACTCCTGTTTAAACGTGAACGCCAAATAGTATTTATTTTAAATAGTATGAGTTCCAACACGCGGTTTATTCGCATGAACTATGTGCTATTTACACTTAAAGGGACACATGGCAATGTTGATTTTTTTTAAAAAACTCGCGGCGTCCCGTTATTTTTTCAGCATTACTTGCATTAATTTTGTTCATTCATGCGTTTGTTTTCTTTATTGATAATTCGCTTCGTTGTTTCTCGATTCTCTCCCACACTTTTAAATGAATTGTAAGAAAAGTATAAAGCAAATTAATAACTGTTGATTATATTGCACCAATAATATATTTAAACCTATCTTAAAATAAGAAGAAAACATGAAAACTGAGTTATTATTTCTAATTATATGCAAGCAGGTTTAAAGTCAAAATGATACTGGATAATACATGTAGACTCTGTTTTAATGCTTGACAAATACTTCAAGATTGCCATGTGTCCCTTTAATGTCACATAATAATTATTATGGCGTTCTATTGTTGTATTATCAGCGTGAAAGAGCCATCTAACCATATAGATCATTACATCAACTACAGTAGATAATATATACAATTAACCACATTACATCAACTACAGTAGATAATATATACAAATAACCACATTACATCAACTACAGTATAATATATACAAATAACCACATTACATCAACTACAGTATAATATATACAAATAACCACATTACATCAACTACAGTAGATAATATATTCAAATAACCACATTACAGCAACTACAGTAGATATATATACACATAACCACATTACATCAACTACAGTAGATACTATACACAAATAACCACATTACATCAACTACAGTAGATAATATATACACATAACCACATTACATCAACTACAGTAGATAATATATTCAAATAACCACATTATAACCACATTACATCAACTGCAATAGATACTATATACAAATAACCACATTACATCAACTACAGTAGATAATATATACAAATAACCACATTACATCAACTACAGGAGATAATATATACAAATAACCACATTAAATTAATATGCAAACTATTTTGTATGTTCAGTATTAGATCGGCTAAATCCCCGGTTTAACGTCAAGTCTTTACGTTTCATATTTTAAACCAATTCTTGCTAATTTAGTAGTTAAAAATACAAATTCTAAAATGTCTGTGTTTTGCGTTTGTTTTCTTTATTGATAATTCGCGTCGTTGTTTCTCGATTCTCTCCCACACTTTCAAATGTCAGAAGTAATTCTTCCCGGCGAGGACACTTCCCTGAAAGCGTTTCAGCAGATCGTACTCGTGCTTGTGTTGTATTTGCCAAACAGTTTATAAAAATTGAAAAATACGCCAAAGTAGGAGCAGATAAGTACGGTATAGGTTATACTTGGAATCTACACGTAAACAAAATGGAGGTGCACAGGCTGGAATAGCATATATTTTAGTTAAAAAAACACAACATTAGCCAAACAAAAATATGACGGTAAGGAAAAGCTACAATATTATATCATTTTGACATACGTTTGTCCGTTTGTCCGTGCAGGAGTTATTCATGACATTTAACACGAATGTATCCATGGTAATCGTTTTGAAAATTACTACGAACTACTTCAAAACACTACTTACCATTATGCACTGAACTGTAGGCAAGACATACACCACGTACTCTTAATAATAAGTAGTTCATTGCATTTTGATATGTTTTGGGTTTAAGTTAGTATATGGTGGAGGAGGGTTGGAGAGGGTGGGAGTGGAAGTAGGCCCCTGGAAACGAATGGACTAAATGTAAAGTTGTCAAAGCAGCTGACTCGGTTTGATTGGAGATTTAATTACATTCCATCATATACAGAAACCTGAGAGTGCTACAGTTGGTTGTTGTTGACGATGGTGCTAACTGTAAATTGCTTACTGGACATGTCAGGAGCCTACTAGTACAAAATTAAATGAACCGTGAAGTCATCAGTTAAGACGTATACTACTAAAGTCGAAGAACTTCTGTTCAAGTATTTTCTTCTTTTTTTTTTCTTCTTTTTTTTTTTTTTTTCTTTCTTTCTTTTTTTACTTTTTTGAGTGGTAGCGGAGATCAAGTTGTTGTAAAAGTTGACAGCAGAACAGTTGGAGTGGTTGCATATGTTATTCTCAAACAAACACGCTTATAATGGTTACACAATATTTATAAAACAATTTAAACATAATGACTCGGAAAAAGAATCTCGAAAATATCAATGGAAATGTTATATAATCATTTTGACTTGAGGTTCAGGTGGAGTTTAATGATATAATAACAGTTGGCGGGAGGTATAGATTTCAAGTGACTGGAGTCGATCTGGATTTAAGGGGACTGGAGGCGATCTGGAGGTATAATGAGTGTCAATCCCAAAAAATCCACCGTATTGCGTTTCAGTTTCTTATGCATTAAATAGGTCATGATCCCTATAATTTAATTATTGTTAATACTGAAATATACTTAGCGCCATTAAAAGTGCATTTTTTTTTTTTATTTTGTGTTTATTTTTAATTAACATGTCTCTAAGATCGATTGCATAATTCCGATTTTACTTCTTTCAATACATGAATTTGATCGGTCACCAGATTTATAGGGAATGTGGACAATTTCTAACATGTACATAACACTACAATCGATCTTGGAAATAAACACAAAATAAAAAAACTTGCACTTTTAATGGCGTTAAGTATAGATTGGTCTGGAAAAATAGGTTGTCGTGGAAAACTAGACGACTCCGCTAGTTTTTGTCGTATATAATACTCATTAATATTAAATTCATATGTTGCTTTTAGGATCTTGTAGGTGTAACATCTTGTTTTGTGATTGAAGTACACTGTATTGACTTACATATTTGAATGATATGTTAATTGTTCAGGTGTTAGCAATATAATTTTCATTTAAATTAATATTTATCATTTAGCAACAAAAACAACTGTAGTCGTCGGACATTAAACATTTAGAAGTGTATTTGAATGGGCTGCTAAATCTGTGCTATTGTGCTAATCTTTACAATTGTTAAGTTTTGTTAATTTCGTTTTCACGCCTATGTTTTTAAAATTTGATTTATTTTTATTCAGTATATTTCGATGAAATTGTGTGTGAACATCAAACAAAGATGTTATTAAAAGAAAAGCATGCTACAATTGTTAGTTCTTTCACAGACATATTAATAAACAGATAGGAAACTTCCTATCTTAACCAATGAAGTAACCAAAATATCACGTGGCACCTTAACTTTTCCTTCTATCTCCTCTCTCAGTTATTCACTGATCTTGATGAGAATACATTCAAACGATTCATAGTGAATAGCAAAAAAGTATTATAATAATTTATGTTTATTTTGAAAGTACAAAATTGTATAAAAAGATGTTTAAAGTTAAAAATGTCATCATTTTTCGATTTTCTCTTAAAAATCAAGGTTTTGACATAGTCAAAGTTTCCGTCAAACTCCTTTTTTGCTCTAAATGTAAGAGAAAGAAAAATACTATCATTGGAAAGAAAATTAAATTTGTGATGGTATTTGGCATGAATGGAACTTGTATCTATAAAACTCTTCATAATATGTTTGTTTAAAGTTGGGAAATAATTTGTGAAATTTTCGCACTGTGCCACGTGAAATTTAGATAATTTTCGTAGTGGCTAGGTCTGTGGTTCTTTCTTACAGTCTCAGATTTTTGCAGGAAAACAAAGTAGATACTTTTTACTTTTGCTGAGTATATTATATCGACGAACTAAATGCGGATGGTCAGAAATACTTTAATAAAAAAAAAAGACGGTCACGTGCTTCCAGTTTCAAACATCAACCTTTATGGAAGGTTTGATTACACAAATTGGAAACTATATATAAAAGAAACCACAAGTAAGTTTATCAGAACTTTTAATAAAATAACAGGAGTGATCTTTCTCAATTGAAAGTATTTAACACAAAAATCTTTCAAGGTTTTCCGCTAAATAGGAAATTCAAATCTGAGGTGTATCTTCTTTTACCAGAACCAAGGTAACCAATTATAAGTTATAACAAGCGTTTGAATTTCCCTTCGAACCACATGTGCATGGTCCAATTCTTCCCCTAGAAAACAATTACATTATAAGCTTCGAGTTAGTATACACATTTGTGTGAAATTGGCATGTATTCTATATTCTATAACACAAATTTGTTTCTGCACAAACGGTCAAGACGTTTGTATTAACAATCAAGCGACGAAGATGATCAAGACTAGGACTGTAACGTAGTTAGAGAAATAAAGTGCCCAGGGTGCGTATTCATAAAGCAACTTATGTGGGAAATATAACTTAAAGTAGAATTTAAGATTTTTCCGTATTATTAACCGCTCGGCGACACTAAAGGACGTCTGTTTTAAGATAAATGTATAGCTGTGGGTTTTATTAATCCATAGTATTATTAAAACTATAAAGAAGATGTCGTAAAACAATAGAAAAAGATGTTAAACAATTGACAAGTTCTGACTTAAGTTACGATATTGCTAAGAAGCTGTATGAATACGGACCCTGGTTCTTATCAACTAGATCGTATCTCTTATATACAGATATCTTTTGCTCTGACCAGATACATACCATCAGATATACTTTTACGTCTTTACCTCGACATACTCGTTGTTAATCAATCAGTATGTATGAGTAAATTTGTACAAGAAGTAGGCAACTATTGTGTTAACACCAACCCCATTACTGACCTCCTAACACCAACCCCATTACTGACCTCCTAACATCAACCCCATTACTGACCTCCTAACACCAACCCCATTACTGACCTCCTAACATCAACCCCATTGTTGACCTAACACCAACCCCATTACTGACCTCCTAACACCAACCCCATTACTGACCTCCTAACACAAACCTCATTACTGACCTCCTAACATCAACCCCATTACTGACCTCCTAACACCAACCCCATTGTTGACCTAACACCAACCCCATTGCTGACCTCCTAACACCAACCTCATTACTGACCTCCTAACATCAACCCCATTACTGACCTCCTAACACCAACCCCATTACTGACCTCCTAACATCAACCCCATTTCTGACCTCCTAACACCAACCCCATTACTGACTTCCTAACACCAGTCCCATTACTGACCTCCTAACATCAACCCCATTACGGACTCCTAACACCAACCCAATTACTGACCTCCTAACACCATTCCCATTACTGACCTCCTAACACCAATCCCATTACTGATTACCTCCTAACACCAACCCCATTACTTACCTCCTAACACCAACCCAGTTACTGACCTCCTAACACCAACCCCATTACTGACCCCTAACACCAGCCCAGTACTGACCTCCTAACACTAAACCCCATTACTGACCTCCTAACACCAACCCCATTACTGACCTCCTAACACCTCCTAACACCAACTCCATTACTGACCTCCTAACACCAACCCCATTACTGACCTCCTAACACCAGCCCCATTACTGACCTCCTAACACCAACCCCAGTACTGACCTCCTAACACCAACCCCATTACTGACCTCCTAACACCAGCCCCAGTACTGACCTCCTAACACCAACCCCATTACTGACCTCCTAACATCAGCCCCATTACTGACCTCCTAACACCAACCCCATTACTGATTACCTCCTAACATCAACCCCATTACTGACCCCTAACACCACCCCAGTACTGACCTCCTAACACCAACCCCATTACTGACCTCCTAACACCAACCCCATTACGGACTCCTAACACCAACCCAATTACTGACCTCCTAACACCAACCCCATTACTGACCCCTAACACCACCCCAGTACTGACCTCCTAACACCAACCCCATTACTGACTTCCTAACACCATTCCCATTACTGACCTCCTAACATCACCCCATTACTGACCTCCTAACACCAACCCATTACTGACCTCCTAACACCAACCCCATCATTGACCTCCTAACACCAACCCCATTACGGACTCCTAACACCAACCCAATTACTGACCTCCTAACACCAACCCCATTACTGACCCCTAACACCACCCCAGTACTGACCTCCTAACACCAACCCCATTACTGACTTCCTAACACCATTCCCATTACTGACCTCCTAACATCACCCATTACTGACCTCCTAACACCAACCCATTACTGACCTCCTAACACCACCCCCATCATTGACCTCCTAACACCAACCCCATTACTGAACTCCTAACACCCACCCCATTACTGACCTCCTAACACCACCCCCATTATTGACCTCCTAACACCAACCCCATTACTGACCTCCTAACACCAGCCCCATTATTGACATCCCCGTGTGGTTGCCGGGGTAAAATACAACCACTGCAAATCCCGATAGAGGCAGAAGGGTAGGAAACACCATCTGACGTTCTACATGGTAGAAGGTCTAGACACTTTCGCCACATTCTATGTAAATGGAGGATGAGCCTGGCATGTTCATTCCTGTTAGGCGCCATACAACCTTTTATGTGTTGGTGGGACGCATAAAACCCAGTTCAGTTGCATTTATGATCCTGGTTGTAATATGGTTGGGGTACCAGACTCTCGGTTCCCTAAACATTAATATAGGCGATGCTGGTATTGCAAAGGTAGTGACTCATCTCAAATACGATGGTTGATGTATCTAGTTGAATCAGTTTCCCACGACTATGATCCCTTTTAGGGCCACGTTAAACTAAATTGAACGTGAAGTAAAAACAATATTAAGAGACGTTGATTAAGTTATAACCTCGAAAAATAATGTGTTATTACGTTTCTGGATTATTTAGACTGTGTATACAGACAGACGTGCGATATACAGTACACGAAAAGTAAAAATGCTAGGAAGGCGGGATTTCTGCGGTTGACGTCTTTGGGTGCTTTTTTTTTCTTCATACGGACATTTATATAGATGCACCCTAGACGGAGGATCGAAAATCGTCTTGCCGTTCGTAGACGTGTATTTTATGCATGTGTCTGCGGTGGTCTTAGTTCGTGTGTGTGTGTATTTCTAAGGATTATAGTCCCTCCACCTACGACAGGCGTCCTACCCGAACTCAATGGTTTCTTTTATAGTGATGCCACACTGGAATACCACGCCGTAGTAGACATGATACCCCCACCCACCCAGTCACATTATTCTGACACTGGTCAATCAGTCGTAGCACTACCCATTATTTGCTCGTCAGGCAAGGGTTAAAAGTGACTACTCCATTTTTAAAGTCTTTGGTATGACGCGGTCAGGGGACTCGAACCCACGACCTCCCGAATGCAAGACAGACGCTATAACCACTACACCACAATGCTTCGGTATGGGGGTCTTAGTTCATCGTATCAGAGACGTAATATAGGAGGCTGAAACCCCCCTTTTGGTAAGCAGTATTCAGGGCGTTTTAGGCGGTATTTAGTACGCACGAGCCTGGTACGCAGTACTCGCACAACACACTATTTAGTATTTAGTACTCATAAAATGTATTTTTAAAACCAAATATGTACAAAAAAATTCATAAAATGTAAATAAAGGTCTAATTTTGATAATCGGGCTAGCAGATTCCGGCTCTTAGGTGCTTAAGGTCATCATTCAAATTAGAGTTATTTCCCTTTGTAATTTTATACTTAGATTTTTTGTCCGGAGCTAAATAGTATTCAGTACTCGGTCTCTAAAATAAGGAGTATTCAGTACTCGGGGAGAGGGGGGGGGGGGGGAGTGGGGGAAGTGGGTCAGAGTGGGGAGTGGGAGTGGGGTTACATCATATATAGAGAATATCATGTTAGGGCCTGATCCTATCCAGTTTATCAGGTGAGGTTGAGAAAAAAATGAAGTCCGAGGCTGTGCCGAGAGCTTCATTTTTCTCGTGCCGATCCTGATAACTGGATACGATCTTTCAGTAACATATATTCTATTTATCATGTTGATCGTTTAATAATCATTTAATTTAGCTTTTTTTTCCATTTTTTTTTCATTTTTTTTCCCGTTCAAAACTATCCAGAGTGCACCTGACGGGATCGGAAGGTAACTGCCGATATAAGTTTTTTATCATGTCGATCTGTATAATTCTGCCGAGAAACGAGTTACTTTCCTATCCCGTCAGGTGCACCTCTGTTGATGACGTCAGCACCTCTTTTGATGACGACAGGGTATATTTGATGACGTCTGTGTATTTTTTAACGGAAAAAAATGGGGGGGAAAGGTAAATTAAATGATTTTAAAACGATCAAACTGGATGAGATCAGGCACTAACATGATATTCTCTATATCTCAGCAGGGAGTAAGTATCTCAGGCACCCTGTTTCTCGGCAGAATTGTGCAGATCGACATGATAAAAACGTAATTACTTTCTAGATCTCTGATCGTATCAAATGTATCATGACGCGCAGAATGATAGCATACTGTATAATCTGTCTATTACCAGTATATAACGCAAAGTAGTTTATAAAATCACGGACAGCTTACCTAAAATGAGTGGTCTAACCAGAAACCTCAAGTCTTACCAGAAACCTCATATACATTTTCTCCCATTTCTGCTCATGTGAGTCATGCGAGATAAACTCTTTCTTGCATACCGGACAAGGAAATCCGTCATTTTACCGGGGCTAGATATTTTCATCTCATCCTAGGGTCGAGATAAAATTCACGCGCAACAATAATGACGTCAATAACGTGAACAGATGCATGACGTCATTGTGTTAAAAACGTTAAAATGTTAGTTATTGGTGACGTCGATACACAAAATGTCATTGATATCCAAGAAAAAGAATCCACCATGCGTTTATCCATGTGAGATAGGTAAATCTCACCCTCGGGATCAGAATTTCAACCAGGCACTCGGCAGAGCCTCGTCCCTGATTGCAATTCTAACCCCTCGGGTGAGAATTTCTCTATCTCACATGGATACTCATGATGGATTCTTATAATCTCACATGGATACCCATGATGGATTCTTATAATCTTCCTACAACTTACTATCAGGGAGTGTGTATACTTACTCCCTGTTACCATACATGCATCAGTCATTAGTCTTACCTGCGGGGGATTACTATATATCAGTTGCGTAGTAGAGTTGAGTTGCGTAGTAGAGTTTCAGGTGGAAGTGCGCATGGACATAAATACCAGTAGGTTACAGGGGCGGATCCAGGATTTCAGCTTAGGGGGGGCGTAAAATTTTGGTAAATTTTCGGGTCCGTTTCTTCAGCCTCATAAAACGGTTGCGGTAGTGCATTGATAGGGTAAAAAAGTCCGTTTTCAAATAAAAGGAATTATCAATGTGTTAATTAAATTAAACCACTCATTAGCCATTATGCGTCGAGATAGCGAGAAAAAAAAAAAAGTTATACTGAGGGCGTGCATCGAAATTGTTTGACATTTTATCTACAGTAACATGGACATACATGTATGAATAAAAAAAGTCCGTTTTCAAATAAATGGATTTAACAATGTGTTAATTAAACCACTCATTAGCCATTATGCGTCGAGCGAGCGAAAAAAAAAAAATTATACTGAGGGCGTGCATCGAAATTGTTTGATATTTTATCTACAGTAACATGGACATACATGTATGAATAAAAAAAAAGTCCGTTTTCAAATAAAAGGATTTAACAATGTGTTAATTAAACCACTCATTAGCCATTATGCGTCGAGCGAGCGAAGCGAGCGAAAAAAAAAAAAAAATTATACTGAGGGCGTGCATCGAAATTGTTTGATATTTTATCTACAGTAACATGGACATACATGTATGAATAAAAAAAAAGACCGTTTTCAAATAAAAAGATTTAACAATGTGTTAATTAAACCACTCATTAGTCATTATGCGTAGAGCGAGTGAAGCGAGCGAGAATTTTTTTTTATACTGAGGGCGTGCATCGAAATTGTTTGATATTTTATCTACAGTAACATGAACATACATGTATGAATAAAAAAGTCCGTTTTAAAATAAAAGGTTTTAACAATTTGTTAATTAAACCACTCATTAGCCATTATGCGTCAAGCGAGCGAAGCGAGCGAAAAAAAAAAATACTGAGGGCGTGCATCGAAATTGTTTGATATTTTATCTACAGTAACATGGACATGTATGAATAAAAAAAGTCCGTTTTCAAATAAAAGGATTTAACAATGTGTTAATTAAACCACTCATTAGTCATTATGCGTAGAGCGAGCGAAGAAAAAACTTTAAGCGAGAAAAAACTTTAATACTGAGGGCGTGCATCGAAATTGTTTGATATTATATCTCCAGTAACATGGACATACATGTATGATCCGGAATTTTTAGGGGGCCCCCCCCCTCCCCCCCCCCCACATGTATGATCCGGAATTTTTAGGGGGGCCCCCCCCCACTCCCCCCCCCCCCCCCCCCCCCCCCCCCCCCCCCCCCCCCCCCCCCCCCCCCCCCCCCCCCCCCCCCCCCCCCCCGCCCCCTCCGCTAGTGAGGTTATGCAGTGCGGGAGGAGTTCAGTATTCGATAACTTTAATTTTTGCTTGTCAGTAAATTAAATATACAAACTATCTAATTTTCTATGTCATTCCCCACCCCAATCCGCTTTTAATTCGTCTTTTCCACCAATCTCTTTGTGCGCGCGAATTTGACAGAAGTCAGCTGATTTGGTAAACAAAGGATACACGTGGTTGATGCTATATTTAGAAACCACATTATACGTTCTATAATTACGTCATCCAATCGATAGCTGGACTGCTATCAGATCACGTGACAAAAACACTGCAAATGGCGAATAATAACGAATATATTTATGATCGAAATTAATTCTGTATACTTGACATATTGTTTGTTTATATAAGATCGGACATTTGAACGACTACCTGGAAAAGTGCGTCAACATGTCGGGAGGATAAATTGTTTTGTTTTTGACTAGACAAAGTATTATTAATTAATATTAATAACTCGTCCTGACGTGCAGTGTGCCAACTCTGGCAACAGTCAACTACTTCAGTACTTGCATTGTTTTTGCAGCGTCAGCTGAACCTGTTCGAGCGAGACAACATGGGGTTTCTACATCAGCTGTCTTTGCTGTTATGGAAGAACTTCACGCTTAAGAAAAGGAGTCCAGTAAGTACAAACACATATGTAGGCCTATTTCTACAAATATGTTGACACACATGTAAATATGTCATAAATTAAACCAATTGTAATGCCATGCAGTCAATATATAGAGCAAGTATATTATTTCAGTGCATTTTACTATCAAGTTTGTAAAAAAGTTTAAGAAAACAAAGGATGGCGACGCTTTTTCAGTCTATTCTTTGTTTCCGGTCCGAGTCTAGGGAGTGACTCTATCAATTGTCAGATTCTATTTTATAATGGCTATATATGTATATAGTAACTTTGAGCAAACACAGCAGCCATGTATATAGTCACTGGGCATACATGTTAGTCGGGTATATTGTGAGAATGCCTGACTGTCGGGTATGACTGTCAGTATACAGTTACTTTGAGCATACTCGACAGTTGAGTATATTAAGTCACTAAGCATAGTCGGGTACATGTATATTGTCACTTATAGCAAACACATTTGTTGGGTATGTTGTCACAGCATACATGTTAGTCGGATATATTGTTACTTTGAGCATGCCAGACTGTTGGGTATGACCGTCGGCTATACAGTTACTTTGAACATACCCAACAGTTGAGTATATAGTCACCTTGAACATACCTGACTGTCGGGGTATATTGTCACTGAGCATACACGTTAGTCAGGTATATTATCACTTCGAGCATGCCTGACTGTCAGGTATGTATAACAGTTACATTGAGCATATATGACAGTCGGGTATACAGTTACTTTGAGCATACAAGACAGTCGAGTATACAGTTAACTTTGAGCAAACACTACAGTTACTTTGAGCATACGTGACAGTCGCGTATTCAGTTACTTGAGCATAAATGACAGTCGAGTATACAGTTTCTTTGAGCATACTCGGCAGTTTGGTATATAGGCACTTTGAGCATACCCCCACAGACGGGTGTAGAGGCACTTTGAGCATACCCCCACAGACGGGTGTAGAGGCACTTTGAGCATACCCGACAGTCGGGAATATAGTCACTTTGAGCATAGCCCACAGTTTGGTATAGAGTCACTTTGAGCATACCCCACAGTCGGGTATATAGTCACTTTGAGCATAGCCCACAGTCAAGTAGAAAGCCACTTTCAGCATACCACACAGTCGGGTATATAGCCACTTTGAGCATACCCCATAGTCGGGTATATAGCCACTTTGAACTTTGAGCATACCCCACAGTCGGGAATATAATTACTCTGAGCATACCCCACAGTTAGGAATATAGTCACTTTGAGCTTACCCGACAGTCGGGTATATAGCCACTTTGAGCATACCAGACAGTCGGGTATATAGTTACTTTGAGCATACCCGACAGTTTGGTATATATTCATTTTGAGCATACCCGACAATCGGGTTTATAGTCACTTTGAGCATACCCCACAGTCAGGTATACAGTTACTTTGAGCATACCCAACAGTCGGGAATATAGTCACTTTGAGCATACCTGACAGTCGAGTATAAAGTTACTTAGAGCATACCAGACAGTCGGGAATATAGTTACTTTGAGCATACCAGGGTCTTCCACAGAAATTATTTAAGGGATAGGAGGAATTAAATTTGAATGTCATGGGGTGGGTGTGCGAGGTAGGTACCCTTTGGTTGACCAATATTTTTAGGGATCAGTTTAGGTGCAATTTGAAGTATATTTCAACAGTAAATGAAAGGATTTTAAGAAGTATAGCCTACAAGGAGCTATTTATAGACAGGTATAATGCATTTTGGAGATTTGTTGGTGTTTTTAAGGGATAGGGCAGAGAGATAAAAGGATAGGGGGTTAATCAAGGAGTAGGGGGAAATTAAATTTTAGAGTTAAGGGATAGGGGGAATACGCTCTTAAATGGCCTGTGGAAGACCCTGCATATATAGTCGCTTTGAGCATACCCGAAAGTCAGGTATATAGCCACTTTGAGCATACCCCACAGTCGAGTATATAGTCACTTTGAGCATACTCCAGAGTCAGTTACTTTGAGCATACCCGACAGTCAGGAATATAGTCACTTTGAGCATACCTGACAGTCGGGTAAATAGTCTCTTGAACACACCCAATAGTCGGGTACAGTATATAGTCACTTTGACAAAGATATACATGACTGTCCATGTGTAATGATGGGGCGGGGGAGTTAGGGTTGGTTCGACCGGAAATCCATGGTGTCTGGTCAAGTTTATCCAAAACAGCGTATACAAGACATCTTATCAATCCATAAATAAAGTATACACCATACATACCTAGGCATTACTTTTTATCTGATTTTGAATGGTAATAAAATGTGGTATTTGCTAAAAAAAATTACAAACCAAATTATATAAATAAATGATATTTTGATCCCCAATGCCAACCAAAGTTCAGTGACAGGGTCTAAACTCCTTTTAATAGAATTCACCAGTGTATTCTAGGTATTAAAGCTTTTTCAATTGAATTGAATTGGATTTTATAGTCGCACCAGCTTTTTCAAGGACATGTATTCAGATTTTCTGCCTCACTGATCAATACCTTATTTACATAAACTTCAAATTAAATTAAATAGATTAATATGAAATTTATATCAGAGTATCACAGTTTTAGTAGCAGGCAGTATTTGGCACAGACATAACAAAAAAACATTTAACATAGATTGCCCACAAAAATGTTGATGAAAAGTAGACAAAGGTGGATGAGTGCCAGCTGTTACAATAACAACCATATAAATCACCTGTACTTCCTACATAGCACTTGTTGACTCATTTATAACAGTCTATTAAATCATTTTAGAATTATTTTATTACTAGAATGTTGTGATTCTGGATTTCAAGAACCTCATTACTCAATGTCGTTTAAAAACTCAATGTGTTCTGAGAATTTAATGAGTTTCTCCACCTCCCTAAATTAAATGGTTTCACTTGTCCAATTTTTATCACTGAATCAATCAAAATGCTTCATTCATCTTTTCATTTGGTTGTTTCTATCACATCATTTTCTGGTATTATGACGTCACATCCTGGTATTATGACATCACATCAATTCATGCTCTTATGACGCAACTCGGTGAGTTCTGAGGACAGATTGAGTGTTTAAATTGCTGTGAGAAACAGATTAAGACTGTTTGTATCTCTCAATGAGTAATGAGTTTCTTGTAACCAAGAATCATAAAAATTTAAATATAAAATAATTATAAAATTATTTAATAGACTGTTTTATATGTATTTGAAGATAATTTGTATATCATGATATTTGGGTATGTTCAATTGAGCTTGATTGTGTACAAGATTTGTACTTTTATAAATTGTTTATATTAAGATAAAACAAAGCCGCATCTACATTTATTTTGTAACATTTAAATGCATAGTTTATAGTATCCATTGTGTAAATTAATGATTTCTTAAATTATACTTAAATAGTGTCTAATTCCGAACGAACTTTCCTTTTCAAGCAGGCTTAGTTACTGTGCACGCATCCAGTGTGTCTCAGTACAAAGGCAGAGCTTACTGCGCAGGCATCCAGTGTGTCTCAGTACAAAGGCAGAGCTTACTGCGCACGCATCCAGTGTGTCTCAGTAGAAAGGCAGAGCTACTGTGCACACATCCAGTGTGTCTCAGTACAAAGGCAGAGCTTACTGCGCACGCATCCAGTGTGTCTCAGTAGAAAGGCAGAGCTACTGCGCACGCATCCAGTGTGTCTCAGTAGAAAGGCAGAGCTTACTGCGCACGCATCCAGTGTGTCTCAGTAGAAAGGCAGAGCTACTGTGCACGCATCCAGTGTGTCTCAGTAGAAAGGCAGAGCTACTGCGCACGCATCCAGTGTGTCTCAGTAGAAAGGCAGAGCTACTGTGCACACTTCCAGTGTGTCTCAGTAGAAAGGCAGAGCTACTGCGCACGCATCCAGTGTGTCTCAGTAGAAAGGCAGAGCTACTGTGCACACTTCCAGTGTGTCTCAGTAGAAAGGCAGAGCTACTGCGCACGCATCCAGTGTGTCTCAGTAGAAAGGCAAAGCTACTGCGCACACATCCAGTGTGTCTCAGTACAAAGGCAGAGCTTACTGTGCACACATCCAGTGTGTCTCAGTAGAAAAGCAGAGCCACTGTGTTCTCATCCAGTGTGTCTCAGTAGAAAGGCAGAGCTACTGCGCACACATCCAGTTTGTCTCAGTAGAAAGGCAGAGGTACTCAGTACTGTGTTCTCATTCAGTGTGTCTCAGTAGAAAGGCAGAGCCACTGTGTTCTCATTCAGTGTGTCTCAGTAGAAAGGCAGAGCCACTGTGTTCTCATTCAGTGTGTCTCAGTAGAAAGGCAGAGCCACTGTGTTCTCATCCAGTGTGTCTCAGTAGAAAGGCAGAGCCACTGTGTTCTCATTCAGTGTGTCTCAGTAGAAAGGCAGAGCCACTGTGTTCTCATTCAGTGTGTGTCAGTAGAAAGGCAGAGCTACTGCGTACACATCCAGTGTGTCTCAGTAGAAAGGCAGAGCCACTGTGTTCTCATTCAGTGTTTCTCAGTAGAAAGGCAGAGCCACTGTGTTCTCATTCAGTGTGTCTCAGTAGAAAGGCAGAGCCACTGTGTTCTCATTCAGTGTGTCTCAGTAGAAAGGCAGAGCTACTGTGCACACATCCAGTGTGTCTCAGTAGAAAGGCAGAGCTACTGCGCACGCATCCAGTGTGTCTCAGTAGAAAGGCAGAGCTACTGCGCACACATCCAGTGCGTCTCAGTACAAAGGCAGAGCTTACTGTGCACACATCCAGTGTGTCTCAGTAGAAAGATAGAGCCACTGTGCACTCATCCAGTGTGGCTTAGTAGAAAGGCAGAGCTACTGTGTACATGTCACCGTGTGACATTTTCTGTCCAATATAGAATTAAAAATAGAAAAATAAATAAAAATAGAAAAATGTACATAATTTAAAAATGAGCGTATGTGTGTGAGATTGTGAAAAAGAAAATATTGTTTTATTAAATGTGACTATAGAGTTCTATATTGTAAATACATGTAAGTATGCATTGGTGAAAGGAATCAGTGAAGCATATACATTATAATGACTTTTGCATACTTTTTTTATTTCTGTCAGTGGTTTAATTGAATAGAGAAGATTTTGGTTTTACAACAAATAAACTAAAACACCCATAAAGATGATATGCCTTGTGGCACAAACAGGCTCCTTTTGCATTGAAGTAAACATGTGCAGAGAAAGTTCTGCATTGCCGCATATTCTTTTTTTAAATCACTGTTTTGATGGTTGTTTTCTGCCACCACTCACCTGGTTGTTAACTTGCCCTGTGATGCTTGTTGTCTGCCACCACTCACCTGGTTGTTAACTTGCCCTATGATGGTTGTTGTCTGTCATCACTCATCTGGTTGTTAACTTGCCCTATGATGGTAAATGGTTGTTTTCTGCCATCACTAACCTGGTTAACTTGCCCTCTGCCACCACTCACACGGTTGTTAACATGCCCTATGATGGTTGTTTTCTGCCACCACTCACCTGGTTGTTAACTTGCCCAATGATGGTTGTTGTCTGCCACCACTCACCTGGTTGTTAACTTGCCTTATGATGGTAAATGGTTGTTTTCTGCCACCACTCACCTGGTTGTTAACTTGCCCTATGATACTTGTTGTCTTCGACCACTCACATGGTTGTTAACTTGCCCTGTGATGGTTTTTGTCTGCCACCACACACCTGGTTGTTAACTTGCCCTAGGATGGTTGTTGTCTGCCACCACTCACCTGGTTGTTACTTGCCCTATGATGGTTGTTTTCTGCCACTACTCACCTCCTGGTTGTTAACTTGCCCTATGATGGTTGTTGTCGGCCACCACTCACCTGGTTGTTAACTTGCCATATGCTGGTTGTTGTCTGCCACCACTCACCTGGTTGTTAAATTGCCATATGCTGGTTGTTGTCTGCCACCACTCACCTGGTTGTTAACTTGCCCTATGAAGGTTGTTGCATTATGATGGTAAAAGGTTGTTTTCTGCCACCACTCACCTGGTTGTTAACTTGCCCTGTGATGGTTTTTGTCTGCCACCACACACCTGGTTGTTAACTTGCTCTAGGATGGTTGTAGTCTGCCACCACTCACCTGGTTGTTACTTGCCCTATGATGGTTGTTTTCTGCCACTACTCACCTCCTGGTTGTTAACTTGCCCTATGATGGTTGTTGTCGGCCACCACTCACTTGGTTGTTAACTTGCCCTATGATGGTTGTTGTCTGCCAACACTCACCTAGTTGTTAACTTGCCATATGCTGGTTGTTGTCTGCCACCACTCACCTGGTTGTTAACTTGCCATTTGCTGGTTGTTGTCTGCCACCACTCACCTGGTTGTTAACTTGCCCTATGAAGGTTGTTGTCTGCCACCACTCACCTGGTTGTTAACTTGCCCTATGATGGTTATTGTCTGCCACCACTCACCTGGTTGTTAACTTGCCCTATGATTGTTTTTGTCTGCCACCACACACCTGGTTGGTAACTTGCCCTACGATGGTTGTTGTCTGCCACCACTCACCTGGTTGTTAACTTGCCCTACAATGGTTGTTTTCTGCCACCACTCACCTGGTTGTTAACTTGCCTTATGATTGTTGTTTTCTGCCACCACTCACCTGGTTGTTAACTTGCCCTATGATGATTGTTGTCTGCCACCACTCACTTGGTTGTTAACTTGCCCTATGATGGTTGTTTCCTGCCACCACTCACCTGGTTGCTAACTTGCCCTTGTGATGATTGTTTTTTTACCACCTGCACGCACCTGGTGGTTGACTTGCAGATTCCCAATCATCACCCCTCAATTTACATGTTATGAAAAAATCACATGTGCCAGGGGCGTAGCTAGTCCCAATTGTCAGTGTTTAAATTATCAAGTGGATATCCCGGGGATATTCCCACTCCCCCTTTTTTTGACTTTTGACTTTTGATTTCTGAAAATTAAGTGTAAACCTGGGCTACAGTGTCTATGCAAAGCTGCGCCAATGCATGCAGCCAACCTTTGTTTGCAGTGATAATACGTATCACTGAGTGTGTATCATGACTGCCATGACAGTGTGTCACCAGCAAATGTATTGATTTTGTTGTATCTGCATGGATTGTAATCAACCACTTAAGGAAAATAGAACCTGTCTGCCACTATAGAACCCGTCTGCCACCGTATAGAACCTGTCTGCCATTGAAAAGCATTAGAACCTTTCTGCCACTATAGAACCCGTCTGCCACCGTATAGAACCTGTCTGCCATAGAAAAGCATTTACTTTTGGGGCAGAGCTAAAACAAAAAGGTTAATGAATTGGTCTGATGAACTTGTTTTTGTATGACGTAACATGGTCAAGATGTTCTCGTGCTAACTGCTGTAAGTTGCTAAAAAAAATTGCAATTTTGTCAGCATAGCTGTTCCAACAGTATGTATTACAGCTTTAAAACATGTTGTTATTTTTTTGACACAAATGCAACCTACATGTATGTATATTATTAAAGTCTGAAAAACAGACAGAACAAGCATAATATAAATATAAGCAATGAATTTGATATTTATATATTTATACCCACTGCAAACTTCGTAGGGTATACTGGATTCGGCTTGTTCGTCCGTCTGTCTGTCCGTAGACGCAATGTTGTCCAATCAATTACTTTTGTTAGGAATGAGGTATTGCGATGAAACTTGCAGGTAGCTTATATGGAAAGGAAGCTTTGGATTGCATTTGGGATCACTCGGGTCAAGGTCAAGGTCATTTACAACAATTTGTTCTCTTATCATTAGCAAAGACTGCTAACGTTCTACCCCATATAGTAAAAGCCTTGAGCGGGGGGTATTTGTTAGCCTTTGGTTTACAGTTCTAGTTTTATGGGGTTTGAAAAATATTAGCTAATATAGAGTTAGCGAGAATCCCTCATGCACTTTGTTTTTCATACCCTGTAGAAAGATCTAAATATTGAATAAAATCCTTAAGTGAACTGCAGTATTTTAAATATGCACATTATGGGTGGGTCAACTGTAATAAAATGTCATGATAAAACAGTATCAAAATTTGCCTCCAGTAGCTTATGTCAACAATAGTGCAAGTCAGCATGGTATAAATGGTTTAATAGACCTGTACAACTAACTACGGTAACGATTACGGTAAGGATTACGATAAAAATACCGACTAAAACAGAGGGGTTTTCTCAAAAGGCAGTACGCATTAATGCTCGACAAAGCGTTTGCGCATCACTATATATAGGCCAGTAAAAAGTATTATTCACACTACATCAATTTGTAGGGAAAAGTGGTTGGTCTGCCACGTCTACAAAAAAACAAATCATATGTAGCCTAAAAGGTGCTGAAAACAACGCATGCCACCATTCAACCAAACAGCCAAGCATCATTATTTTAGAATTTATTAAACTAGTTGACAAACATGATATGATGAGATGGTTTATCATACAAACGATCAGTTATTCGCCATGCTTCCTTTTCTAAGCCTCTCCGTGGCCGAATAGTTAACGACGTTGCGTTGTAAACCTTCGCCTCTCACAGCTCGTCTTACAAGTGATAAAGTGTCGATTCTTACGGATGGCGAGAGGTGTACAGTACTGGTTCGACCCAGGATAGGGGCGTCCGTGGCCGAGTGGTTAGAGTCTCTGACTTGAAATCACTTGCCCCTCACCGCTGTGGGTTCGATCCCTGATGGGCCTAGGCATCTTTATGTGAGGAAGCTATCCAGCTGGCTTGCGGAACGTCGGTGGTTCGACCCAAGTGCCTGCCCGTGCAAGAAAATTGCCCGATGGGGCACCTGTGATCTTCCTCCACCAATGGAAACTGGAAAGTCGACATTTGACCTTAGCTGTTGGTGCGACTATAAAATCCAATTCAATTCTACCCAGGATAGGTGGGTTGTCTACCTCCACCACACCCAATCGACCGTCATATATAACTTGACATGTGTTGAAAATGACGTAAAACACCATACAAACAAACACATTATCTAAGCCTCACCTAATAAAGTTGATATTCGCTTCATGCCATCTTTGCAAATTGGTTTAATTAATTTAGTATGTTTTGCATTTTCTTGATACTTTATAGCGCTTAATCTCGAATATACTTCATTTTTCAAGTAGGTGTGACTATTTACGCTCGGCTGCGCACGCATAGAAAGTGGCTTCTAAGAAAGTAGCATGCAATCACATGATAATTTGTCACATGACCAAAAATATCAAAATGGCGAACAGAACTTAAACACTCGATAGAAACACGGCTTATTTTCTACATTTCGATATATTTTAGGTTTAATAGCAATTTCATTTGAGGTAGGTTTAAGAGCTATGTGAGGCCCGCGGTTTCGATGTGTTTCAAGTCCCAAACACCAGGTTTTGATCTCGCACAATATAAACCCGCTGGAAATGTTATATATGTTTTATGTATCATGAAACACATTTTGTCGAGAAATTGCACAAAATACAAACACATTCTCACAACTTACATTTTATGTGTATCTCTCAACATCAAACGAGAAAAATATACAGCTTCCTCCTTTTTAAATGTGTTGTTGGAATGTAGCGTCGCTTAAAATAACGCATTTCATTCCGTTGTTGTTTTGCATCTGACGTTTAAAATGACATCTCAACGGTTAATGTGTTTTCTGGCGTTTAGCATTACCTCTTAACGGTTGACGTACATGACGTCAGAGGGTTATATAGGTTTTTTCAGACCACCCCAATAACCAATCAACATTGAGTATTTTAATAAACCATGTTAGGTTTTCATATAAAGTTCATTCAGAAAAATATTAGTGCCATCAATAAATTTTGAATTTCCATCGTTTTTCATCGTTTGCCAAGATTCTTGCAATTTGCTGAGACGTTGACAGAGGTGTAAGTGTATGCAAGGAACGACAACTCTGTGTAGAGATTGGTGAACGAACAGAACGCACTGTATGCAGACAATGCGCGTGTATCCGGTGTGTCTTAACAGAAAATGGATATTCCACTGCATGAAAAGACACTGACAGTAGTGGTTTCTCTTTTAGTTTTTGTTATCATTAGAACTTCTGCTGATACTATTATAGCGACGGGAAATTAATGTAAATAGAAGAATTAATTCGCATTTTTTTCGCTTTTTATTCATTTTTCCGGTATTAAATGGAAAAATCCACAAAGCGCGTGTTTTTTTCCGGCGTGTATGCGGTTTTAAACGCCGGTAATCAATGGCAAATTTACCATAAAGCACTAGTTAACGCGATTCATGGATTACGCCATTTACTACCGACGTTTAAAACCGCATAAACGCCGAAAAAATGCAAAACAATTCTGTAATAAATGAGCACTCTTGTATAACATATATTGTAAAAGAAACAACTAACGTTAAATAGTGCTGGCCTCATCCATTTCGATGTTAGGGTTACCTGATGAATTCGATTGTTCTAGTGAGCGTTCAAGGCGATAAGCGCACGCGCTGCACGATCTTTCAGTTTTTCAAAACCCCGCAGGGTTCTGTAATTAAAGTCAGATATTGAAACAAAAGGTAGTACAGTTTTCAGTAATATCATAGGTTTAAATAAATTTATTGTTGCAAAATAATCAACAGTTAGGAATATGTAAAGCAATTTATTTGCACTATTCAAATGTGTAAAAAGTTAATAAAAACTAAGAGAATGCCGTGACTTAAAAAAAAGAGCAAAATTGGCGTTTAAATGTATCCTTGTGCGTAACCTAGGAAATCATAAATTGCTGTCCCTCAGTGAATAGTCGTGTACATAATGGGTAGCTTTAGTTTCACTCATTGTACTTAGATCGTCTAAAATAGGTAATATCAATATTTTTCCACACCACCAAAAACACATTAAGAATTGACACTTTCTCACTTGACATTTCGAGCTCCCAGTGGGATTCGGAGCGAGAGGCGAGACAGTTTAGACGCGGCGTCTTCGCTATCCTGGCTACGGCGGCAATTTTAGGGTAAGACATAGGGGATAAAAGTGTATCTATCATGTACTAAGGCGGATTCAGGAATAAGGCGGACCCAGCACCCCGACCCCGTAAAATTCCACAAGTATAACCTATGCATGCCGGATTACCTGGGGGGCGCGCCATCTCTACTGTTAGTCAGCATTGGATTTAACAGAATTCACTAAATTTCATGTAGAAAAACATATTATGTCAAAGGATCCTCTGCTGTCCCCGTCTCCGTCCCTCCCACACACAAATACTCAAACCAAAATCTTGGATCTGCATCTGATGTGTACCCTCCTTTCAAAACGTTTTTAGTGATCATTTATTCAGGCAAGCCCCTTTAAAACTCCAGCCGAGTCTGGGTGGTTGTACCGAAGACTGTATTAAGAAAAAATAATCTGAAAGGTCGATACATATGACGTATATATATATTTATCACATAACGTCCCTTGTTAGCAGTGACGAACGCCCATTTAATATTCTATTGTATGACACACGTGTAATACAACTTGGAACGATTTTGATTGGTTGAGTTAAACCTGTAACACTACGCAAGTTTATTTACTAAAACTATTTTATTTATTACAAATTCACCCAGATCTGAGTCATAAACTTATTATTTGTGACAGCTTATAAAAATAATGCACGTTATACAAAACATTGTTGTTGGTTTGTTAAAAAGTTTGCGTAAACTGCTATTTTGTAAAGAGGTAAACGCGAACTCTTTTATACGCAACGTTATGTATGAGACGCGACGTTACGGCGACACATATTTAATGACGTTTTGGCGCTAAAGTGTGTCTGGTGTAGTGGCGGTTCTATGTCCATCTGAATATTTTGTTTATAATTTGATTGCAATGTTATGTGATAAAAAGGATCTTAAACTCGTTCCCATTCCATATAAGATTTATGAAACTCGTTATGAATTATTTTTAATTTTAACTCGCCAAAAGGCTCGTTAAAATTAAAATTATTCATAACTCGTTTCATAAATCTTATATGAAATGGGAACTCTTTTAAGATCCTCTGTATATTGACAGAAATATAAATCGACAGAAATATAAATAATATGTATTTTTTAATTTGATTTTGTATTGGCTTTTTTCTACACAAACCCTTCTGAGCCTACTAAAATCCAGGTTGTTATACAACTTTGAGATCTGCCCCCAACATTTCCTCGTGCTTAGAATTTAGTCTGAAGTCATAGTCGGTATCGTAGTTAGTTGTACAGGTCTAATAGGTATGTTATCTGTGTTATCTATCAGACACTCATGTACTGTCTCATCATGATACAATCATGAGAGAAGCATGAAGTACTTTTGGCCAGTTCATCAGAGTGAAACCATCATGCATCTGTTTTATGACCATTGATGTAGTCCATAGGTGTCATTGCAACATTGATTTTCCTTCTTCGTTTTATATAGGAAGAATGTACGTCAACAGACAAAAAATGCGCAGTTTTCTCCGTAGAACTTTTCAAAACACATATCAATCAAACGATCGAGCGTCTGCCAATATAAAAATGCAATAAAAAGAGGTGGTCATGTTTCATGTAAGAAAAAGCCAATCTGTTGAATGACGTCATATTCTATTTTGACACGTCACAGATAGATTTACCCCATTTCTACTTTCGCTTTACTCTGTATGACAATTATAATTAAATATCTTAAACAAACACTAATTAATGTTCCCAATACATCATTCGGATGAATTATAGGTAATACTAATAATAACAAAAAGCAAACAAAAGTGTCCATTTTGTATCACTAGTATTAGTAAGGCAGGGAAACATTTTTTATTAGGCACTATTTGACGATTCACCATGGAAGCACACATGCAATGGTGTAATTACACCTATAGCCCTGCAGGCCTAGTAAACTTATGTCAAATTCACAAAAAACAGACAAAATGTCATCTTTGCCATTTGAACAGAATAAGTAAGATTGCTAAGTTTTCAGTGTGTGGTATGACATTTGAGTGGTAATAATAACTGTCATTATTATTGTGCTGTGATGTTTGGGTGGTACAGTGGTTGTTTTCAACATCTTTGCTGTGATGTTTGAGCGGTAGTTGTTATCAACAATTTTGCTGTGATGTTTTTGTGGTTGTTCTTTTCAGCAATTTTGCTGTAAATATGTTTGACTGGTAGCTGTTATCTATATCCAGAACATTGCTGTGCTGTTTGACTGGTAGCTGTAATATCCAGAACTTTGTTGTGCTGTTTGACTGGTAGCTGTTACATCCACAACATTGCTGTGCTGTTTGACTGGTACTGTTATCCACAACATTGCTGTGCTGTTTGACTGGTAGCTGTTATATCCATAACATTGCTGTGCTGTTTGACTGCATGGTAGCTGTTTGACTGCATGGTAGAATTTTTCTGTGGTGTTTAACTGGTAGCTGTTATCCAGAACATTTCTGTGGTGTTTGACTGGTAGCTGTTATCCACAACATTCTGTGCTGTTTGACTGGTAGCTGTTATCCACAACATTCTGTGCTGTTTGACTGGTACTGTTATCCACAACATTTCTGTGCTGTTTGACTGGTAGCAGTTATCCACAACATTTCTGTGCTGTTTGACTGGTAGCTGTTATCCACAACATTCTGTGCTGTTTGACTGGTAGCTGTTATCCACAACATTTCTGTGCTGTTTGACTGGTAGCTGTTATCCACAACATTGCTGTGCTGTTTGACTGGTAGCTGTTATCCACAACATTTCTGTGCTGTTTGACTGGTACTGTTATCCACAACATTGCTGTGCTGTTTGATAGGTAGCTGTTATCAGCAATTTTTCTGTGGTGTTTGTGTGGTAGCTGTTATCAGCAACATTGCTGTGCTGTTTGAGTGGTATTCATTTTTCATCACATGCGTAATTGTGCATTGTTGCGAACTTTGATCATGATGTTAATCAATAATTGTGAGTCTCCGATTATCATTAACATATTGTACATCTAGCAATAGCTTTGCTGACTGCAAGTGACATCAGCACAATATTTTTTAAAATTTTTTTATGGGCAGATGATAGCCTTAAATCTAAAATTCATTTTCAAAAAATATATATAAACCCGAGGTCTTGCACATTGGCAGATTTGTTTTAGAAAAACACATTTTGTCAGTTTGTTTGATCATTTGCCTAAATAAAGTTGGGAACAATAAGAACAACTTAATAATTTGGTTCTAAGAAAAGAGGTTGCTTGAAAAGATGGTCTGCGTATGCATGTTGATTATATTTATTACGTTGTGAATGACCGCTGCAACACATATTATATTATTATTAGCTGCCCGAATCATAGCTCTTATGGTGTGTACCTGTGGTACTATAGAACTACGATGTGACCCTCTTATAGAGCGGAACATATTCGGATTGATTAATTCCCATCATGGAGAGGTTACAGAAGACATTACTTAGCCTCGCCCACAACTGACACAAAACATTTTTCAAAGTCTATAACACACTTACTGAAAATTGTCAGGTATGTGATGGTCAGGTTAAGCTTCCAAATACGGTATGACAGAGTGTGAGGTATTTCAGAAGGCAATTAAACATTCAAGAAAAACATGTCTGCTGAAAATATACAAACCTTGTTACAAAAAACACCTGGATTGGCGTGATATTCTTCTGCATCTCCATGGCCGTGTGTTGCATTGTAAACCTTCTCGTCTCTCACCGCTACAGGTTCGACTCCCACTGGGAGCTTGACTTGTGAGGAAGTGTCGATTCTTACGGATGGAGGGAGGTGTACAGTACTGGTTCTACCCAGGAAAAGTGGGTGGTCTGCCTCCAGAACAAACAAATGACCCGTCATATATAACCTTACATGTACATGTGTTGGAAACATCATACAAATTTAAAACCAAAAGTGTTTCTGTCAATTAAAAACCAAAAGTTGTCAATTTAAAACTAAAAGTGTTTCTGTCAATTTAAAACCAAAAGCATTTCCTTCAATTCAAAACCAAAATTGTTCCTGTCAATTCAAAACCAAATGTGTTCCTGTTTAAAATCAAAGTGTTCCTGTCAATTTAAAACCAAAAGTGTTCCTGTCAATTTAAAACCAAAACAATTTAAAACCAAAATCTCCTGTCAATTTAAAACCAAAAGCATTCCTGTCAATTCAAAACCAAAAGTGTTCCTGTTTAAAATCAAAAGTGTTCCTGTCAATTTAAAACCAAAAGTGTTCCTGTCAATTTAAAACCAAAAGTGTTCCTGTCAATTTAAAACAAAAAACAGAAGTATTCCTGTCAATTTAAAACCAAAAGTGTTCATGTCAATTCAAAACCAAAAGTGTCAGGACTGTTTAAAATCAAAAGTGTTCCTGTCAATTTAAAACCAAAAGTGTTCCTCTCAATTTAAAAACAAAAAACAAAAGTGTTCCTGTCAATTTAAAACCGAAAGTGTTCCTGTCAATTTAAAAACAACAGCATGTTATTATCAAAATAACAGAGGGCTGGCGTGGCACAGTCGGTAGTGCTGCGGATTTCAGTCCTCCGTGGTGCCACTCAGTTTCGTCGGTGTGTTCTTGGGCAAGACACATTCCCTCGACCGGAGGATGGGGACATAAACCGGGCGGTCCCGTGTATTTGTCTATCCTCCGAACACGTTAAAAAACCATAGGAAACTATTCGATAATAAGAGTAGGGCAGGTTCCCGGATTCCTATGTATCCTTCCCCTCTCTCTGGGGCGGCTCTAATTAACCTATACTGTGTTGATGAGCCGTTAAACAACATTCAATTAATCAAATTAACTCTCCAAATGCAGTAAACAATAAGTGGGAAAAAACTTTGGGAGGAGAATTGTGCCCATATAACCCCTAAAATGACCATGTCTTTAGCTGCTTAGGCCAGAGTTTTTTGATTTTTAGATTAACGGACCCGCCGACTGCAAGTTTTGCCGAAACCAAAAAAAAAAAAAAAAAAAAAAAAAATGAAGTCAGGCAACTGAGAGAAACTTTCAGTATTGTGAGACCTATCTGCCTCTCCTGCTTCAACAGAGCCTTAAAATCATCCACACGGAATGCTAAAAAAACAAAGAAGCAAAAACAATGATTTTTGAATGTATGAAAGTGCTTATTCAAACTGTGAAATAACGTTGGTTAAAAATTTAAAAATTGAATGTTATTTTTATGTGTTTCGTCGAGGTATGAAGGACTACAGTAACATATTAAAATGGCATTTTTTGGTCACCATCTGAATTTTATTTTTATTTTTTTCCCCTCCTCCTACCCTCAACTTTTAGAAAAAAAATCCTTAAATCAATTAATAAAAAAACCCTGGCCTTATCTGTTATTTAATTTTACTGCAGCTATTCAGTACTGTAATACTCTGACAGTACATGTTGTAACAAGAAATTCATAAATGTTGAAAGTTACTCTTTGAAAAATTGAGCCAGTTCAATACTGTATTTAACGTAAAGTGTTTGCAAAATTGTGCGTCCTAAGTTTGCACCAAACGCGTACTCTGTCAATAGTGAAACTTTGCAGGAATACTATTTGCTGTGTTATGTGTTGTTTTAGTCTTTTATCCGAGAGGAAAGATCTTACGTAGCCATGTACCATTCGATTAACAGCAGCATATTGTACCTACAATATATAGCGGAAATTACCGTATCGCGTTTCTTTTTCCTTTCAGTATAATTTTTCTCCAGCTATGCCCTCTGTAATACTCTGCTTATTTCAAGTCTCAAAGCTGAACAGTTGTTATATCAATTAATTTTTTATTAACAATTTACCATCTCTTCTCATATGATACCTTAATATAAGTAATAGATACTATTCATGGCTATATAATTAATTTTTTTTTTTAGAGGAGCAAGCTTGTTCTCGATATTACTGAAACTTGAAGCGTCTGTGCCTTTATATTTCAATGAAAATGATTAACATGTAATTTCCGGTATTAATTGATTCCATAATAGACAAGAGAAAAATGAGAATATTTTCAAGATACCTGTACTAGCTCTTAGTACACACAATTTTTCTTAGAACAAAGACAGTTTTTAAGAGAGTATTGATCGATGTAAAACGAATGATAAATTTGGATGATTTATACAATTTACGCACGGTCTTTTTCCAGCTAAAAAATTGCAAAGCTGAGGCTTTAACAGAAAGTGGATAGAGTGTATTTTATACAAATATTTATCTTGCA
Organism: Cyrtodaria siliqua; assembly: GCA_037043455.1. NCBI lineage: Eukaryota > Metazoa > Mollusca > Bivalvia > Adapedonta > Hiatellidae > Cyrtodaria > Cyrtodaria siliqua. The sequence continues at coordinate 133,009 of JAWPHD010001793.1, read as the reverse complement.
CTATAAATGCTGATGAAAAACCAAGATGTTTCAAATTTTTCTTGTGATTTAGATACTCCTTAAAATAAATGATAATGGTAACATTGAAGATCTTTTAAGAAAAGTTTATGGGGAACAACTTAAAGCGTCCACAAGTTCATGACTTTTCTGCCAATGTTTAATACCGCTGCCCTCCCATTAATAATATTAAAGTCTAATTCAATTGTACTAACATTTTACAAGTATAAAGCCCTGACCATCCAAAACTGCTGACAGGCCCTTTAATAAACCCTCATTAATTTTATGTAGGCTTTATATAGGTATGCCTTTAACACAACAACATGAAATGAAATTTCTGTAATAGTATATTGGGGTTAAGAAGAACATGACATTTTTTTCAGCAGTTATTTGCCTTGGTTTAGTTGTACATGTATACCTAACATTCAAATGCTTTAAAAGTTCAAGCCTAGATGTCAATGTGACAATGATTTTCTTTTTTACATGGGTGATGGAAGGCCTAATCTTACACATGGGGGAAGATAAAAGTCGCATGCTGATATCAACAATGACAGTTGCATGATGCAATTGTGATGATTATAACCAGATATATTTCAGGTTGAATATAACCCCGAGATATTTCAGGTTGCATGTAACCCAGAGAAGATTCAGGTTGAATATAACCAGATATATTTCAGGTTAAATATAACCCTGAGATATTTCAGGTTGCATGTAACCCAGAGAAGATTCAGGTTGATTATACCAGAGATATTTTAGGTTAAATATAACCCTGAGATATTTCAGGTTACATACAACCTTGAGATATTTCAGGTTAAATATAACCCCGAGATATTTCAGGTTGCATGTAACCCAGAGAAGATTCAGGTTGAATATAACCAGATATATTTCAGGTTAAATATAACCCTGAGATATTTCAGGTTGCATGTAACCCAGAGAAGATTCAGGTTGATTATACCAGAGATATTTCAGGTTAAATATAACCCTGAGATATTTCAGGTTACATATAACCTTGAGATATTTCAGGTTGAATATAAACCTGAGATATTTCAGGTTACATATAACCCGGAGATATTTCAAGTTAAATATAACCTTGAGATATTTCAGGTTGAATATAACCCGGAGATATTTCATGTTAAATATAACCCTGAGATATTTCAGTTTGAATATGACACAGAGATGTTTCAGGTTGAATATAACCCCGAGATATTTCAGATTGAATATAACCAGATATATTTCAGGTTAAATATAACCCTGAGATATTTCAGGTTGCATGTAACCCAGAGAAGATTCAGGTTGATTATACCAGAGATATTTCATGTTAAATATAACCCTGAGATATTTCAGGTTACATATAACCTTGAGATATTTCAGGTTGAATATAAACCTGAGATATTTCAGGTTACATATAACCCGGAGATATTTCAAGTTAAATATAACCTTGAGATATTTCAGGTTGAATATAAACCTGAGATATTTCAGGTTACATATAACCCGGAGATATTTCAAGTTAAATATAACCTTGAGATATTTCAGGTTGAATATAACCCTGAGATATTTCAGTTTGAATATGACACAGAGATGTTCCAGGTTGAATATAATCCTGAGATGTTTCAGGTTGAATATAATCCTGAGATATTTCAGGTTGAATATAATCCTGAGATGTTTCAGGTTGAATATAATCCTGAGATATTTCAGGTTGAATATAATCCTGAGATATTTTAGGTTGAATATAATCCTGAGATATTTTAGTTTGAATATGACACAGAGATGTTTCAGGTTGAATATAATCCTGAGATATTTCAGGTTGAATATAATCCTGAGATATTTCAGGTTGAATATAATCCTGAGATATTTTAGGTTGAATATGACACAGAGATGTTCCAGGTTGAATATTATCCTGAGATGTTTCAGGTTGAATATAATCCTGAGATATTTCAGGTTGAATATAATCCTGAGATATTTTAGGTTGAATATAATCCTGAGATATTTTAGGTTGAATATGACACAGAGATGTTTCAGGTTGAATATAATCCTGAGATATTTCATGTTAACTATAACCCTGAGATATTTTAGGTAGAATATGACACAGAGAAGTTTCAGGTTTAATATAATCTTGAGATATTTTAGGTTGAATATTGAGAGGTCCCCGGGGATTTCTTTAAATTCTCTCACTCTGTCTTAAAGCTGCTTTAAATATAAAAGAAATATGTGTTGCCTGTTTGGTTAAACCATTTAACAAGTATTCAGTGTAATTCACACAATTTCTGTAATTTGTTTGTTTCAGTTTGTGCTGTTGTTTGAGATGTTCATTCCTCTGGTATTGTTTGTGATTCTACTATCAATCAGGAAAAGAGAACCTCCGTATCCTAAGGAAAGTTGTAAGTTATCCCCTTTTATTTATACCATGATTTATATAAATGCTTTATCATATGGTTTTATTTCTCTTAGCCATAAAAATACCGACCTGTCATTCCCTGCAGGAGGAATTCGATCCCCAATTGAAACTGGAGACCAAATACTGCGGTTTTGATTTGAACGGGGATCCAAAAGCTGGTATTCATTTTCAGTAATCGTCTTCATCTTCATCACCATTATTGTCTATTTTTGCTCATCATTTTTCCCCAATCAAACTTAATGGTAAAGGTTTGTAACACACCATGCATTCATTCTCCTTGAAGTTTGGAGTTCTATTAACCCTTAACCTGCTAAGCACAATTATAATAGCCTTGTGTCCATTGTAAACCACGAGCAGGCTGATCAGGGTTTACAATGTCCGACTGTTGAGTAGCCATTTTCCCCAAAACACCCCTTTGTCACATAAGTGGAATGGTCTTAATTCAAAGAAAGAACAGTCCATTATATATATGTAGTGGGTTAAGGGTTAACCCTGATAAGTTCAGGGTCGATGACTGTTATCGGCACACTTTTTATGTGATTAAAACATAAAATAATGTGGCAGTGATCTCATTAATTTTTAATCCCAACTCCTACCATGATTATCCCTGCAGGATGAGCAGTAATGAAAAGTAGTAGTATTTCTACAAGGATGATTATTGTTTTCCCTACCAGTATTTTTAGCTCTACTGGCCAAGGGCCAGCAGAGCTTATGGGATGGTGTGTTGTCCGTCTTCCGTCGTCCGTCCGTCGTCCGTCCGTTAACTTTTGCTTGTGTTCACTCTAGAGACCACATTTCTGATGCAATCATCATGAAACTTTGTCAGAATGTTTGTCTCAATGAAATCTCGGTCAAGTTCGAAAATGGGTCATGTGGGGTCAAAAACTAGGTCACTAGGTCAAATATTGGAAAAACCTTGTGTACACTCTAAAGGCCATATTTTTGACCCGAGCTTGATGCAACTTTGTCAGAATGTTTGTCTTAATTATATCTTGGTCAAGTTTGAAAATGGGTCACATGGGGTTAAAAACTAGGTCACTAGGTCAAATACTTGAAAAACCTTGTGTACACTCTAGAAGCCGTATTTCTGATCCAATCTTGATGAAACTTTGTCAAAATGTTTGTCTTAATTATATCTTGGTCAAGTTCAAAAATGGGTCACATGGTTTTAAAAACTAGGTCACTAGGTCAAACTTTGGAAAAACCGTGTGTACACTCTAGAGGCCATATTTTTGACCTGATCTTGATGAAACTTTGTCAGAATGTTTGTCTTAATGAAATCTCGGTCAAGTTCAAAAATGGGTCATGTGGGGTCAAAAACTAGGTCACTAGGTCAAATACTTGAAAAAACTTGCGTAGACTCTAGAGGTCATATTTGTTACCCAATCTTGATGAAACTTTTTCAAATTGTTTATCTTAATTATATCTTGATCAAGTTCGAAAATGGGTCACATGAAGTTAAAAACTAGGTCACTAAGTCAAATATAGGAAAAACCTTGTGTACACTCTAGAGGCCATATTTTTGACCCGAGCTTGATGCAACTTTGTCAGAATGTTTATCTTAGTTGTTTGTCTCAATGAAATCTCGGTCAAGTTCGAAAATGGGTCATGTGGGGTCAAAAACTAGGTCACTAGGTCAAATATTGGAAAAACCTTGTGTACACTCTAAGAGGCCATATTTTTGACCCGAGCTTGATGCAACTTTGTCAGAATGTTTGTCTTAATTATATCTTGGTCAGGTTTGAAAATGGGTCACATGGGGTTAAAAACTAGGTCACTAGGTCAAATACTTGAAAAACCTTGTGTACACTCTAGAAGCCGTATTTCTGACCCAATCTTGATGAAACTTTGTCAAAATGTTTGTCTTAATTATATCTTGGTCAAGTTCAAAAATGGGTCACATGGTGTTAAAAACTAGGTCACTAGGTCAAATATTGGAAAAAACGTGTGTACACTCTTTGTCAAAATGTTTGTCTTAATTATATCTTGGTCAAGTTCAAAAATGGGTCACATGGTGTTAAAAACTAGGTCACTAGGTCAAACTTTGGAAAAACCGTGTGTACACTCTAGAGGCCATATTTTTTACCTGATCTTGATGCAACTTTGTCAGAATGTTTGTCTTAATTATATCTTGGTCAAATTTGAAAATGGGTCACATGGGGTTAAAAACTAGGTCACTAGGTCAAATACTTGAAAAACCTTGTGTACACTCTAGAAGCCGTATTTTTGACCCAATCTTGATGAAACTTTGTCAAAATGTTTGTCTTAATTATATCTTGGTCAAGTTCAAAAATGGGTCACATGGTGTTAAAAACTAGGTCACTAGGTCAGACTTTGGAAAAACCGTGTGTACACTCTAGAGGCCATATTTTTGACCCGATCTTGATGAAACTTTGTCAGAATGTTTGTCTCAATGAAATCTCGGTCAAGTTCAAAAATGGGTCATGCGGGGTCAAAAACTAGGTCACTAGGTCAAATACTTGAAAAAACTTGTGTACACTCTAGAGGTCATATTTGTTACCCAATCTTGATGAAATTTTGTCAAATTGTTTATCTTAATTATATCTTGATCAAGTTCGGAAATGGGTCACATGAAGTTAAAAACTAGGTCACTAGGTCAAATATTGGAAAAACCTTGTGTACACTCTAGAGGCCATATTTTTGACCCGAGCTTGATGCAACTTTGTCAGAATGTTTGTCTTAATTATATCTTGGTCAAGTTTGAAAATGGGTCACATGGGGTTAAAAACTAGGTCACTAGGTCAAATATTGGAAAAACCTTGTGTACACTCTTTGTCAAAATGTTTGTCTTAATTATATCTTGGTCAAGTTCAAAAATGGGTCACATGGTGTTAAAAACTAGGTCACTAGGTCAAACTTTGGAAAAAACTTTGTACACTCTAGAGGCCATATTTTTGACCCGATCTTGGTGCAATTTTGTCAGAATATTTGTCTCAATTATAGCTTGCTAAAGTTCGAAAATGGGTCACACAGGGTCAAAAACTAGGTCACTAGTACACTCTAGAGGCCATATTTCTGACCCGATCTTGATGAAACTTTGTCGAAATGTTGTCTTAATTATATTTTGGTCAAGTTCGAAAATGGGTCCCATGGGGTCAAAAACTAGGTCACTAGGTCAAATACTTGAAAAACCTTGTGTACACTCTAGACACCATGTAGTACGACTCGATTCATCAATGGTATAACAGCCAGTAGAGCGTTCACAGGCCCTCTTGGGCCTCTTGTTTTTCCAAATGTAAACTGTTGCCATGTGTATCTGCTAATATGTATATATATATCTTTGGAAATAGAATAATTTTAACTCTTAAACCATTCAAGGTATCTGTTTGAAACTTGCTGCACATACCAACCTAGTTGCCCTGTGGTACCATTTAATAATTAAGAAAAACCTTCTAATTTTAATATTTGTTTTGTTTCTATGGAAACAACGATTGTGTTGTGTTGTTGTTTTGTTTCTATGGAAACAAACAGAGTAAGTTTGTCAAGATATTTGTTTCTGGATTGTTCTAAAAAACTGTTCAAGGAATCTTTATGGTACAAGAACATACTATGACTTAACTGTATCTGTAGCGATATAGAACATACTTCTATTAATATAATGAATGATTCCACAGAAACAAGATCGTATTTTTTGTTATGTCCCCGAAGGTCTGCATGTAGTAGTCGCACCATCTGTCAGTCCGTCCGTCCACCAGTCCGTTCATCCGTCCAATCGTGTCCGGTCAATAACTCTGACATTCCTGGACGGATTTTCAAATAACTTGGCATAGGTGCTCACCACAAAAGACAACGTGTCGTGTGCAAAATCCATGTCCGTGGCTCCAAGGTCAAGGTCACACTTAGAGGTCAAAGGTCTAAACCCCTTCGGGGGCATTTTTCACTTACACTGACATTTTGTGTTAGATTTTCTTTCCATACCTTATGAAAATTTGCCTGCATTGTTTATTTAATGGACTAATTCATATTCAGTGTGATAGTATTCTCAACACATTCTGCAAGTGACATCATGTTTGAATTTCTGTAATAAACAGCTATAGATTTGTGGAAGTAAGATATTTCCTAAAATTCAATATATTGGTTAAATTAATGACGATCCATTAGTGCAGGTAAATTTATATCCGATTGTTAAATCGTTGAAGGCAGTGCTTTGTGGGTCATGTGTGATTTATAGACACTATAGAAAACTGTTGAACCAAACTGTTAAGATAAGACTGTGTTACAATACAATATTGATTTTTACAAAATTGATTATAGATTTTCTGTATCTTGGCAGCTCACACCAAATAAAGCAAGATGTCATTTATTTAGCAGTTTCTTATAACATTATTTTATGGCTATAAAATATAAATAAAAAGTACCGGTATATGTATGCAGTTTGTGTTATTTTGAGAAATTACTAATTTTCACAACCAGCTTTTCCAAGGAAAAATATTGTCAAATAGATGACTGAATTTCATGAGGCGAGAGGCAACTTTGTTTTTCTCTAATGAACTTAATATATTATATTGAAGATATCAAGATAAAATTGCATGCCCAGATTCCTCATATTGTAAAGAAAACTTACTTTTACTTTTTCTGTTACTCAGGTCAAGGTCACTGTTACTATAAATAGAATTTTGATTCATCTTGTTCAGTGGACGACTGACAGTGTTTAGCTTTTGATATCAGCTCTATAACTTAATTGCTGTGTTAAAGGTATCAAGATAAAACTTCATTTATGGATTCCTCATATCAGACAGAAGCTTGGGAGACTTGGGATTTCTTTTCAGTTACTTGGGTCAAGGTTACTGTAAAGAGAATGGTGGTTTCCAATTCATGGATCGACTCATAATAACAAAATAAACCTTGGGATTGCATGCCTTTCATCACTCACCATCCTCTGATGCTATTCCAATTTTGTGGTGTTTCTGGGAGGCTAACAACCATCATTTTAAATATCCCATTTCAGATCGCTGGGGAACACAGGCTTTGCCATCTTCTGGTGCTATACCCATTATGCAGTGTTTCTGTGAGGCTAACAACCAATACCAAAATGACTCGGATCCCCATAAACATTCAAATGAGGACAGGTATTATTTTTGCATAATAATGCTATTTATTTTATGATAAGCAATGAAATACTGCATTTTATCAGTGAAATTAAAGGGTTATTTCACATGGTGAGTTTTTATTTCCTAGTAGCTGCCGGGACTACTTTTTTTAAAAACAAAAGAGTTGCTTCCCTTGCATTACTTCTCTTTAAAATTGTTTGTAAAATCATAAAATAAAAAGAAAATTTGTTGTTTTGTTGTGAATAACATATATTATTTCACCTCGAAGTGAGAAAACTTTATTTTTTCACGAATGCTTCTCGTGATTTTGTATTATCTCTAAGTGAGAAAACTATATTTTCACGAGAAGCATTCGTGAAAATAAAAAGTTTTCTCACTTTGAGACGAAATGATATATGTTATTCACGACAAAAATATAAAACATCCTCTGTATTTACATTCACTTGATACTTCCTGTTAAAAAACATAGCGTCCAATTTCGACTAAACTTCACTCTTAAAAAAGGCCGAGCTAACTATGCACACACACATTCATTGTGCCTTAATAGAAAAGGGCTATTCTGGGGTCTGGTAAAACACTGACAATATTTGTCTTTCTTACACTTTTTATCATTATCAATCTCCCAAGGTATATTTAATGTTTGTACTATAACAGCAGTAAAAACAAGGTAAAAACAGTTTAAATATAAAACATGATTTGCAAATTTTCAGCATTCAGGCGGTTTTATATGCCATTATTAGTGAATTAAATAGCATTAGCACTTTATGGAATTTGCCATCCACTACCGGCATTCAAAACAAAAATGTGCAAATCAGTAAGAACATGTCAAATATAGTGTGTACTTGTGTGATATGATTTAATATAACAACAGCTTTTACCTCAAGAAAAAAATGTTTCTTTTCCAAATTAATACCAACATCTAATTCAAATTCATAATTGCCTATTAAATGTCCTGTTAGTTTTAACTTTTAAGTACCAGTAATTGGTATACAAAGTTCATGCCTATTTCAAACCCAATCTCCCTTTTCCCGAGACCAAGTCTCCCAAATTGACAGATTACCAAACAATACCAAAATATATGGGTAACAAAATAATGATACCATATTTTCATTTATTTTTTCCATCTGTAGCGCAACAGAATTCCTCCAGAAACTGCAAGGTTTGGCGAAGCGACACAACTTTTTCTACCCGGGCTACACACCCACAGAAATGGAGCAGTTGCCAGCCATATACAAAAATATACTTGGTGGTCCCACTACAATGCGGGAATCTTTCCAGAATGCTCAGAGTATGCAAGATTTCATTCTTCTGTCAAATAATATTTTCAATCATTATCATAAAAAGCTGTTTATTTATATTTTTATGTACAATTTCAGCTTATACTTTGTAATATATGAAGCAAGATTTTTGAATAAAATCAAATACTGCCGGTACAACTTTTCACAAAAAATATATATTTTAATTAGAATCAGTATGGTAATGTGGGACATATCAGCAAGAGGGACGCAAGAGGGACTATATACATTTCCTTTCTAACAATCGTAACTGGACACAGTGTTGTGGTTATAAATTAGTAAAATAATTTGCATTGTTTATACTAGGTATGTGAGATAATCGGTGAAAAATGCTTCACAGGCAGTGTATTAAAATACCTATGTATTAATTATGACATTAGACAAAGGTTCATACAGCCTTAAAAAGTCCTTAAATTTCAGAAGTAGCCTTTAAAAGTCCTTAAATCCACTCCAGCCTTAAAAATTACTTAAAAAATCCTTAAATTGTGACAAAATATATCAAGGTCCTTGAATTTCATAATCAGTTGATAACACAGGAATAATATCTGACGTAGTTTAACAAAATCCGGCAAAAAGAAAAAAATCGCCGATAATGTTATGAGTTAAACCGGGCATCAAAAAATGGGTTATTAGGGCTTAAAAGTCCTTAAAAAGTCCTTAAATTTTATAATGATAAATCTGTATGAACCATGTTAGACTTAATGCTATGTTAGTTGACCTCAGTTGAGGTAGGCCAATTAACCCAAATTGTTGATTGACCTAACTTAAGTTTGATGAAAGATTATAGTTTATGTATTTGATTTATTTGCTCAAGGTCTTTCCAGACTTAATGCCAAATTTTAATATGTACATTTGTAAGGTTTATGGTGGATGGCCAAGATTCTCCATCAAACTTATGACGAGGCAAATAAAGTTCTTCTATCGGCCAACCTTTCTATGGGGAAAAAGATGATAACACAGGGTCGATTTACTTATGTAGGGTTTGGATTAATTGAGGTGAAGTTACCGGTAGTTCATTTTACATACATCATGCAATATATCAATTAATACGGTCAACACTTCTCTGAAAAATTATCTAGATCAGCCCTACTGCTTGTCTCAATGAAATGTTTGTTCCATCATTCTTAGACATATATATGTTTATCCTGCTATTATATTATAATTGCATATTTCCAGATTTTACTCTAGCTTCAATGCTTAACAACACCAGCAGTGTTCACGACTTTTTAAAGAAGAAACTTGCAATGCCAGACAGAGAAATAAATACAATTCTGCAATCAACTGTTAATGTAAAAGAGGTATGTTTAAGTGTGAAACAATTCATCGGTAGCATGAAATATGAATATATTCGGTAGCATGAAATATGAATATATTCGGTAGCAGGGCTTTCCCCAGGATTTTTTTAAGGAGTGGTGGCATTTTTTGCGTACAAAGGGGGATGGGTGTGGGAAAGGGGGTGGTACCCCCTTCCCGCGTCAATTTTTTTTTTTAATGGCAGTTGAAAAGAAGAGATTTGGCGTATATCTGGTATCAGAAAGAATGGATGAAATAATAAAAAAACATATTTTATTATATTTTTATTTCAAAATCTTTTAATAAAAAATGCTATTCTAATACCAAATGCAATTGGTGGCAACCTTAATTATTTTATAAAGAAAAAATTATATCATTACAAAATCTTCACTGAACTTCAATAAGCAAACTGACGATTTCTCTTTAAAGTTCCCGAAAATATCGATTAATTAGCGTAACTATCAAGATAAAAAATCAGTTAAATATGCTGACTTAATTACTTGATTGAGTTATTATTAAATAATTACAAAATATCAACCTCATTCATTATACTTACGATTAAAACATTGATTAGTGTTCGTAAATTCATCCTACTAATACACGATAAACGTAAGTTCAATCAAATTATCCATAAACCCGTCATTTAGCCCCATGCGTTACAAATACCAATCAACGATACTGCTCTCCTTTAATCATGACCAATTTGGGCAATAAACCAAATTTAATTAGCGGCACTCACTCCCCTAATCATCTTTTGTTTACTTAACACTTAGCATATAAAATGCCAGGCATAACACAAGCCCTGTGTATTGAGTACCACGTGACCGCCTTTACTGCATCAACACGCGTCATAGCTTCAGGCAGTTTACACACAGCCAGGTAATCAGCTGTTCAGTAAGGGAAAATTGTATATTGATGGGATTAAGGGATCGCGGCAAGGGATTTAAAGCATCGCGGCTACATTAAGGCGTGGCGGTAAGTCACTTTCTGAGTTGAAGGCATCGCGGCACCGCCACGCCATAAATGGCTGGGGAAAGCCCTGGGTAGCATGAAATATGAATATATTCGGTAGCTTGAAATATGAATATATTCGGTAGCTTGAAATATGAATATATTCGGTAGCATGAAATATGAATATATTCGGTAGCATGAAATATGAATATATTCGGTAGCATGAAATATGAATATATTCGGTAGCTTGAAATATCAATATATTTGCATTTTGTTTGTTTTACTGAATAGGAACATTAAGATAGTATTAATAACAATGACAATATATATGTTCTACGCAAAGTAAGAATATGGACGATTCCGGAATTGCTCTGCGCAAAGTAAGAATTCTTAAAATGCGCAACGATTCCGGAATTGCGCAGGACTATTCCGGAATTGCGCAAGGGGTTAAATATATAAACCACGCATTAAGTGTCTCTGCACAACTTGAGAATATCTTGCGCAAAGTAAGAATTTGTGTTATGATGTGTATAGGAAGATGTTAATTTTAAACCTATTTATATTTCATTTTAATATGCTTATTTTGCTTCACCCATCTGCGACGAACAGATAATTTACAGTTAAGTATCGCGTATGATTAACATAAACTTAATTATTTACAAAACAATTTGAAGTCCCTAACTTCAACAATACTTTCCAGGTTCCTAATATGTGGTAAGAAAATTCAACTGAATTATTTTTAATTATTTCAAACGAGGTTGCATGACAATGCACTTTATTAAAAGCACATTATTTGCCCATTTAATGACGTTTCGCCTTCACAGGCCGTGAGTATGGTTAAAGTTTCTGCTTATCAAAGAAAACTATGTAATACTACCTAATATGTCGGAATAATTAAGAAAGACGGTTCTATCATCACTCTTTCATTGGCTTTTTATGAAAAAACAAGTTGGTATAGATATAATCAACGTGTTGCTGTCGTTTTAAAACGCGACTTTGGCTTACAACATTATTTAGAATCGATGAAGAGAAAACAATGAAAATAATTCTCGGCATATTTAGATTGTCTTCACACAACCTAGGAAGAGGAAACCAAGATAATCATAGAAAGGAAAGAATAATGCAAACTTTAATATATGAATTTTATTGAAAACGCTCGTTCGTCCTTTTTATAAACCACTTATTGCGTGTGTGACCTTTTCATGTGTTAATCTGATATTAAAAATAAAATAGATTTAAGTGATAGTTTTAAACATGTAATCCTTTTTTTTTCTTCAGTAAAACATGTTTTGAAATATGTTTTTATTGTGGAAATATCTGTTATAATTTAGGCCAGACCTTCGTTTCCCAAATGTTCTCCAAGAAGCGAAAACGGGGTTGGCTGGGGTATGAAATAAACCGTAATTTCGGTTTAAAAGGCCTGTATATTGAACAATTAATTGAACTTCTTTTCACTTTATTATAGTTGTGTTTTATTCTTTAGCGTTGTTATAGGTTAACATTATAATAATTAATAATAATAATTTGCAAATATGTAAAAAAAAACACAACAAAAAAAACCCCGAATACACCGCGAACTAACAAAAATTAGCATTTCGAATTATAAATTTAATATTTCGAAATACGCATGTATTGTCGTCATTAAGTATGAAAAAAGCACACAACTTCTAATAGGATAAAATGTATTTAACATTTCTTCTATCTAATTAAATTATTTAACTTCCACCGATTCCAGTATGTTAGTATAAGTCAGATAATTATCGAAATAATTATATTTGATTCAAACATATTTCATTTCATTTTTTATTTCCTTTATTGTAATTGGCTTATTAAATAAAAGGGCGTATCTCACTGCATTTAAACAATATGATTGACCAACATGTCTCAGGGCCACGAGTAATAGGAAGCGTGCCGGAGCAGCACGTGGAACCCTTCACACCTTTGAACAACATTACACACACACTCTCTTAACAGTGTGAAGTTTGTTTAATTTGGTCCATTATATACCAGTCATATATAAATTGACAAAAGGACTGTTAATCGAACGTTGTATTTAACTATTATTACATTACATGGTCATGCATTAATTTCTTTAAGCGATGGGGAAGCTTATATTAGTCAGTTTTACAATGTATATTTTCAACAATATAAACATTCATAAAACATCTTTCACTGAAACAAAAATCGATAACCTGTTTACAATTATAAGTTAAATGTTTTAATTTTACAATATGCAGGTTTTTAAACCGAAATTAAGATTTATTTCATACCCCGTGTTAGATAGGTTATGACAGTTAATTTCCTGCCACGTAATGATATTAATGTTGAATATAATTATGTTATGTTATACGATATTGCAATATTTTGAAATATATTTAAACATATTTAACACATTTCTCTCCCGAGGGAGATATTTTCCGTATCTCAAAAACACTAGTTATAGCTTTTCTATTTCCAGTATTTCCTATACAAATCACAGACAAATATGTAACATAGGGAAAGCTCACCCGAGGGGTCAGAATGGCAACCAGGGACGAGGCTCTGCCGAGTTCCTGGTTACAGTTCTGATCTCGAGGGTGAGGTGAGATTTCCCTATCTCACGTGGATAACTCATGATGGATTATTTTTCTCCCAATGTAGCAGATGTGCTATATTTTGCAAAAAGGTCGTAACTACAAGGCTATAATCATACAAGGTTGTAAGTGGTAGATACGACCTTAATATTTATAAACATTTGGGTCTTAACTGGTACATACGACCTTATTAGCATGTAAATGTACAACTGCTACGATGATATAATCTCGTTGTTTGTGGATATTTAACCTGTGTCATTATTTTGATGGTAATACAATCTCTTGCACCCAGATCTTTTCACAATGGGGCTTTCAAAATGCACTAAAAGATATGCATTATTAACGTCGCTCTTCTAATTTAAAGCCAGACATATCAAATTAAATGTCTGGTTATGAATTGAATAGTTTTACATTTTTATAAGATAGTCGGTAAATACAATGTAACGTTATAGACTACAGAGGGTATAGGACCATGTGTTAGTGTTTGTTCGTGATTCATTAGTTTTCTTTTCATTAGTGAATACAACTCCCAGTTCTCTGTTATTAAATGTTATAATTGTTACAACAATTAATTTGAAACATAATTCGTGGCTCTATTTGTATGTTACGTTACCATTACTATTTAATTAAATTAATACTATTTGTATGTTAAGAGACCATTATTATTTAATTAAATTTATAATAATAAGAGCATGTTTTTTTTTTATATCCGTTTGATTTAACTTTAAAAAATAGAACAATTTCTAATATATAATATTGCAATGTTGTCATCACACGAATGTTCCCATTTGCATTCTACATTTCGACCAACAGTGTAGCATGAACTAATAAACTTTTATAAGGCACTTACAGTGGTTTAATAATCACTTTTACCATATTTTAAAAAGTCTAACTGCCAGATACAACATTTTTATGAACATCTTCCTTTCCGAATATTTAATATCATAAGGTCGTAAGTGCAATTGCTCAGATTACAAAGTCAATTTTTTTTTTGAAATCACAAATATTTTGTTTTATGAGATAGCAAACTACAGCTTATGTCATTGAGATTTTTCAGAGAATTCACACAGTTGTTACTGTCAGTCCGTTTTTTTTCACTTTCCCGAAAACTATGATTTTTCACTTACGACGTTATAATTCTAGACCATCAATATAGAGATTATTTAAATGCTGGGATGGATTATAGGGAAATCCTTCAAGAGCGGTATAGACGTGTAGTTCTTTTCACGAACGAGCGTATGAGAGTGAGTGAAAAAACAAAACACGTCTACCATCGAGTGAAGGATTACCCAATAATCGATTCGGGCAGTTAACTAATCTATTTATTTAAGAAATAGAACATCGTTTACTGTGAATTATCGTTTAATATATCATGGTTTGGAGTTTAATTGTAAATTATTGTTTACAATTGACCGACAAACCGTGATATATTATAGATAATTCACCGTAAACGATGTTCTGTTTCTATTCTTATACCCCTAAAATGTGAAAATAACGCACACATCTGAAATCTTTCGCATTGCCTTGCTTATTCTCCTCATGTTGCAAAAATTACAGTGATATATCGTTCAATACAACGAGATATTCTAAACTAGGCTGTATAGTGCGGGTGTATTAGAATACATTTTAAGTCAGTTTACTGACGCCATCACTCAACGTCGCAACGTTAGTTATTACGTCGCAACGTAAGTTATTATTGTGTTCAGAGTTAGTTATTAATTTAATATTTAGCGATTATGAATATTCTTGCATCCATCCACCGTGTAATACGCGGATCCCCGTGAGGTTGCCGGGGTCTAAGAATACAACCACTGCAAACACACCATCACATGCAGAGGTAGGACCACCCCCACCCCACATTCATATTATTTTTTCATTTTTTACCATGCTCATTCAAGGTCATGACACCGCGTCAAACGTGGAAACGTGGCTCCATCGTAAATGGCAGCAACTCTGCAGGTAAGAAGGTTCTAGGCCCATTCTACATATTTTATCTTGATGTAAGTGGAGGATGAGCCTGGCATTTTCATTCATCTTAGGCGTCATATAACCTTTCATGTGTTGGTGCGCCTTAAAATCCAATTCAATTCAAAGTAAAACGTTGAAAGCCTTATCCCGAATGCAAGAAAAATACTTTCTATCCGGAATGTAAAACGCGGATATCCTAATCGTTATGTAAAAACACCCACGGTTGTCGGCTTAAAATAAACACACACATTTAAGTATTTGTATGCTCTTTTGTCAAACGCATTTAGCAAACTAAATCACAGTAGGTTAGCGATTTTAACTATACGTACGTATATTTCAAAATAAAATTGTTTTAGCTTTACCTACTGACGTATGCATCATATTTTCTGGATTAAATAGCTATTTTACTTTAGAATTTCTTATAATAATATATTGCTGATATGTTGACTATTTGAACGAAGCAAACAAAAATCAAAGTGTATACTCGCAAATATGATTAACGAAAATATTCCTACTTTGTTCCATTTCCTACCACGGCACTGACGATAACGAACATATTCTTACTTTGTCCCAATTCCTACTTTGCGCACGGACTATTCCGGAATTGAACCGGGCATTTTGAGAATTCCGATAATGCCGCGCATTTTAAGAATTCTTACTTTGCGCAGAGCAATTCCGGAATTGTCCATATTCTTATTTTGCGCATAACATATATACATACAGTGGATTTAAAGCTTCTTTTCAAGTAAACTTTACTTAAAACATGTTATTTTTTATACATTTTTAAATAAGCAATACAGCTATTTACAAGCAGTAATGTGTTTTTAAGACGAACATCTATACTGAGAGGCTGAGATGTATATTGTGTATCGTTAGCGTCTAATTGTTTTGATATTTATTTATAATAAGCATCTACACTTCCTCTTTCTAGCCTACAAAAAAATCAAAATGCTTTTAAGCATGTCCTCTGAAATGCATTAGACACAGATATTTGTTTTTCAGTAGCAAAGATATTTGCAATTTTTTTTTGACAAGGGTACTGTTTTGTTGTTTCATGAAATTCTAGGCGTTTAATCTGCAATTTATTTATCAGCATTTGTTCTAATATTCTGTTTTACAGATGTTCAGCATTAGTTATTTAATATATAAAAGAATCATTTTACAGCTATACAGACTGGTACTTGGGTATCACCCGGACGACATTCAGACATCGGCTCGTGTACGACGGAGTTTGGACAAATACATTCCCGACCTCCAAAAGCTTGGCAGTGACCTCAGTGGCTCTAACCTCACGTCAGACAACCTGCTGTATCATGCAAACTTTGTGTCATCGGTTATATCTGAACTTGCTCCTGAAATCAGCCAGGGATTACTTCATGAGTTGATGAACCAAACTGCATTGTGGGAAGACAAGAAACTGATTGGCTTCCTGCTCAATTTTCTTGGCCAGTCAGGAACCATGGATTTTCCACAGTCATTATCACCCCATGAAGTTGCAGAGATTTTGAAGGTATAATGTTTTTGTTGTTGTTTCTTTTGCAAATTTATAATACACAGTTTCTTGAGAAATTGAAAAAAATGCCTTCGGTTTAGAAAGCATTAACCACTTTTTTCCCACATTTATTGGTATTTAAAACTCTTTTGCCTTTTTCCATATACATATGTCTGATATGTCTTAAAATGATTTATTTCATATAATTATATACTACTTATTTTTTCAGCTTGAGTTACTATCCCCTCATTTTTTCAACTGTTGTTACTATTCCCTCATTTTTTCAGCTGGTGTTACTATCCCCTCAAGGTCTACACAAAGCGATGTGTGAGCGAGTTGAAATATCCAAGCTTCTAGTTCCCAAGTCACCCTACAACAGCTCTGATATGGTAAGGCATATGTATATATTATGTACAATCATACATAACATCTTCATTGGGAAAAAACAGCCATGTTTGTCACATATAACCAATAATAGCCAAATCTTACAACATATGTAGACCGTTTCGAAACCTACAGATGACGAGATATATATATATACAACTTAAATAGTTAGAGAATCCAAGCTATTTAGACACACTATAAATGGCTTTAACCAGCCGGGCCAAGCCCCAAAACCGGAGCATCGAATTAAGAGTTACCAATTCATAATTCATTTTACGCATATTCAGTCACAGTATTTTTAAGAAACCCATGAATAAACCTATACCTTTAATCGGCACATATTCATTATTATAGGACATGAACACCTGGATAGAGTTTTGATAAATGGTTTTGTAGAGTAATTTTGCCATTATTTACTTTCTTTAAATGTATATGAATCTTAGGAATAATGAAGACAGTCAAAAGTATCAAACATATACACATTTAAGAGTAAGAAATCATGGGGTTCATATAAGTAGGCAAGAAATATGTTCAACTTGTACATGAGTTTATTCCCGATAATTTCAGACTGATGCTCAGCGTGGGTTGTGCAATATGACCGAGAAACAAGTGGAGGAATTATCAGAGATGCTAAAAGCTGACATCTCAGAAGATGCCATAATAAACACGGTACGTTGATTTGGTATACTGCATATGTGAGTTTACCATTGTGATAGATCACATTTATTTGAATATGTTATAATTATAGAGATTATTTAACTGCTTGGAATGATTATAGGGAAATCCTTCACTATTTATTTGTAAATCAGAGTATGTATGATTTTAGCGGAAATTATTTGTTTTATTGAACATTATCGGCAGATGTCGTCGACATCAGCAACACTCTGTTGACGTAATGACTCGATGTCACAGTTAGTTATTTTTGTGTTCGGAGTTGGTTATTAATATTTAGTCATTATGAATATTCTTTCACTGAGAAATCCCAATCTTTCACCAATAGAAATGGAATAAATTAGCATTTTCTTATTTTTTCATTTTTGAACTATCACCATGCTACCAAATCACTATTTAAGTCATAATTTAAAAAAGGAAAATATTCAGAAAATAATTTTCTTTTGATGTTCCATTCACAAAGTTGTAAGTTAGTATGTAGTTAGTAAGAGAAGACAACAGTTACAATAGGTAACTCTATTAGCAAATATAAATACCATCTACATTGTACTTAGAAATTTAACTCTTCAAAGAAGAGTATTTATATATGTTATCAACTTTGAAGGTCTCTTGAATGGAAATTCTTTATATGTTCATTCAAAACAGTCTGTTAAATCATTTTAGAATTATTTTATTATAAGAATTTTGTGTTTCCAGATTTGAAGAACATCATTAACTCAATGTCAAGTAAAACCTCAATGAGTTTTGAGAATGTAATGAGTTTTAAATTAACTGGTTTCATTGCTCAAATTTTTATCACTAAACCAATCAGAATGTTTCATTCATATTTTCATTTGGTTGTTTCTATCATGACATCACATCCTGGTATTATGACATCAAGTCATGCCATTATGCTGCAACTCAGTGTGTTCTGAGAACTGACCGAGCAATTGAATTGCTGTATGAAACAGATTAAGATGAAACAGATTAAGACTGTTTGTATCTCTCAATGAGTAATGAGTGTCTTAAAACCAAGAGTCATACAATTCTAAATAAAGAATAATTCTAAAATGATTTAATAGACTTTCAATAAGAACGTAAAAGTCATTTTAATGCCATAAACCACCATAGTGGAGGAGGGATATAGTCAATAATAGACCTACACTGTTCAAGTTTTATACACGTATAACTCTAAATTAACCCTTAAACTACTAAGGACGATAGGGCTGTTCCGATTAATCGATTTGATTGATCATCGATCAGTTATGCCTTTGATCTGATTAATCGATTACAATTTTTCATGATCGTCTTTACTCGGTTGTTGAAAATTATGGCTTATTTCATTCTCTTGTACTAAAATAAATATACAATAAAATAAAATGAGTTACAATTTTGGAACCAGTAATCACATATTTATAGTGGGTATCACAACTTATTTTTTAAAATATATGTTGGTCAGTTTCATTCAGTTCCTTTATTACCAGAATATACTTGAAATGTGATTCTTTTCTTCATTATAGTCTGAAAAAGGATTACACTTGTCTTTTGTAGCAGCCATGTTTAATCGTTTAATGATCGATAATCGGTCGGTTAAATATTCTGATGATTGATCATAAATATTCAGCTGAATCCCAACACTAAAGCAGGACTGTAATAGCCTTTGCATCCATTGTAAACCCAGATCAGTCTGCGAGTAACCCTTTATCACATAAATGGAATGGTCAAAGAATGAACAGTCCATTATATATATGTAGGGGGTTTAGGGTTAATGAGTACTATACATTCATGCCAAGAAAGGTCACTGTGACCTATCTTGACCTACTTCTACACTTTAATGATTCCAGTTAAGATATTTTATCTCTGGTTCTTCTTTATCGAATAACCTAGAAACCTTGTTCAAAATGCCAAGGGGTGCTCTTATGAAATTTAAATATATTTTTAGCTCTACTGATCAGAGATCAGCAGAGCTTATGCCGTGGTGCGGCGTCCGTCGTCCGTCTGGCCGTCTGGCCGTCTGGCCGTCTGTCCGTAAACTTTTATTTGTAGCGACTTCACAGCTGAAACTACTGGATGGATATTCATGAAACTTTATAGAAATGTTGCCAATAAAGTCTAGTTGATCCTAGCAAAAATTCATGTTGATGTGAAATCCAAGATGGCCGACAAAGCTAAAAATAGAGTTTTAAAATACAAGTTAGTAGCGACTTCTTCTTGAAAACTATAAGTGATATTGATATGGGACTTTTTCTAAAATGATCAGCATGACATGATGTTGATCCTAGTCAAAAATCGTTTTGATTCAACGTTAAACATGGCTGCCAGCGGCCATCTTTGTTTACATAGAGTTATATAGTAAAAACTTGTAGCGACTACTTCTCTGAAACTACTTGGCGGATTGTCATGAAACTTTACAGGAATGTTGCTCTTGATGTCTAATTGATCCTAGAAAAATTTCAGGTCGGCCGGAAATTCAAGATGGCCGTCACAGCTAAAAATAGATTTTTAAAAAATAAGTTTGTAGCGACTACTTCTTGAAAACTATAAGTGATATTGATATGGGACTTTTTCTAAAATGATCAGCATTACATGATGTTGATCCTAGTCAAAAATCGTTTTGATTCAACGTTAAACATGGCTGCCAGCGGCCATCTTTGTTTACATAGAGTTATATAGTAAAAACTTGTAGCGACTACTCCTCTGAAACTACTTGGCGGATTGTCATGAAACTTTACAGGAATGTTGCTCTTGATGTCTTATTGATCCTATCAAAATTTCAGGTCGGCCGGAAATTCAAGATGGCCGTCACAGCTAAAAATAGATTTTTAAAAAATAAGTTTGTAGCGACTACTTCTTGAAAACTAAAAGTGATATTGATATGGGACTTTTTCTAAAATGATCAGCATGGCATGATGTAGATCCTTGTGAAAAAATATTTTGATTCGACGTTAAACATGGCTGCCAGTGGCCATCTTTGGTTACATAGAGTTATATAGTAAAAACTTGTAGCGACTACTCCTCTGAAACTACTTGACGGATGTTCATGAAACTTCACAGGAATGTGGCTCTTGATGTCTAGTTGATCCTAGAAAAATTTCAGGTCGGCCGGAAATTCAAGATGGCCTCCACAGCTAAAAATAGATTTAAAATAAATAAGTTTGTAGCGACTACTTCTTCAAAACAATAAGAGATATTGATATGGGACTTTTTCTAAAATGATCAGTATGACATGATGTTGGTCCTTGTCGAAAATCGTTTTGATTTGACCTTAAACACGGCTGCTTTGTTTACATAGAGTTATATAATGAAAACTTGTAGCGACTACTTCTTTGAAACTACCTGACGGATTTTCATGAAACTTCACAGGAATGTTGCTCTTAATGTCTTATTGATCTTAGCAAAATTTCAGGTCGGCCGGAAATTCAAGATGGCCGCCACGGTTAAAAATAGATTTTCAAAAAACAAGTCTGTAGCGACTACTTCCTGAAATCAAAATCAATCAGTAGAGCTTCAAGGTCATTGACCTCTTGTTTTTATTAGGGTTATACAAAAGATAGAAAATATATAGATTTTTTTTGGGATAAAAAAATGTATCTTCATTGAATATGCTTTTGTGTTGTTTTTCTAAAGGTGGGGACCGTTTCTATTAGGGGAGGCATTCTTATTAGGGAAATAGGGTACATCTAAAAGAGTACATTATATTCGTACCAAAAGTAGGTCACCATGCCCATCCTTGACCTACTTTCTACACGTGTCAATGATGCTGCTATCTTACTACCCAGAATATAGAGTAGGGCATCCATGTCCAATGGACAAATTTTCTAGTTGTCATCTTTCTTTCTACAGCTACATCTTGTGGCACTAAACCTGTCAACGGTCTGGCCGCAGATACAGGAGTTCATGGTCGATGTAAGTATCACAGAAATATACAAGTTTATAAAGAAGTACGTTTGTTCATGTGTTCAGTTATTTATAATATATGTCTATGTCTCTATGTTACTAACAAAGAGTTTGCTGGACTATATTGTGATACTCAGAAGAATCTGTAGACAGTAGACTGGTCTCTATTGTGATACTCTCAAAATATGTATACAGCAGACTGGACTCTATTGTAATACTCTGTACTCATCTGTACAATCTGTAGACAGTAAACTGGACTATATTGTGATACTCTGTTCTCATCTGAACAATCTGTAGACAGTAGACTGGTCTCTATTGTGATACTCTGTACTCATATGAACATTCTGTAGACAGTAGACTGGTCTCTATTGTGATACTCCATACTCATCCGTACAATCTGTAGACAGTAGACTGGACTATATTGTGATACTCTGTACTCATCTGAACAATCTGTAGACAGTAGACTGGTCTCTATTGTGATACTCTGTACTCATATGAACAATCTGTAGACATGAGACTGGACTCTATTTTGACTCACATGAACAATCTGTATACAGCATAATATATGCCTATGTCTGTATGTAGCTAACAAAGAGATTGCTGGACTCTATTGTGATATTCTGAAGAATCTGTGGACAGGAGACTGGACTCTATTGTGATACTCTGTATTCTTCTGTACAATCTGTGGACAGTAGGCTGGACTCTGTTGTCATGCACTGTACTCATATATAGCTGATACTTTATTATTGGACACAGCAAAGAAAGAGTTAATTTTGAGGATGTCTGTCTAAATATAATAAGACATGTAATGTGATTTCATTTCACGTGTATTGTTATAATTATGAATACCGTCTGTATTTAGTTGCGAAAGTATTCATTCAAATGTATTGTTAATTTTTTGTAAATGGATTTACTGTGAATGTGTACAAATAGTAGGTGTTTAAACCAAAAGTCTATTTTAAAAGATACTGGCATTTTGCTGAAGTGATATTAGTTTTCCAATGCATTGCCATATATACAATTATGTGGTAATGTAATTATAGTGATGTAACCTTAATCTTATTTCTTCAACGGAACAGAACAGCATTTTTGTTGGCTTATACTTAAATATATATTGTCAGATAAGTTAAATATATAATATACAAAGCATCACATATACTAGTGAATTACTAAATATTTAAACAACTATTTATGACCTATTCTGATTAAACTTTTGTCTAACCTTTAAAAAACAAGAAAAAGTTTTTCTGATTTAAAATGAGATGACAGAAAAAATTACCAAAATCATTATTTTTTCAGGTGGAGAAATTCTACCTGTTCCAGACGACACTGTATGACCTGAGTGTCTTGGCGGAATCTCTGCCCCAGGATGGATGCATTATGATGTCACAGGAGAACACCACAACCCCTGCCCCAGATAACATTAAGGTTATTTGCTGCTTTATAACTTGAGTCTCATGGTCATTTACTGATTCTGGGCCCCGTATTATGAAACAACTTGCTCCCATTTTGATCTTAAATCAATTTCTTAATTGCTTCACTATAAATTACCCTTTTCAAATAAACTTGATTTCATTTCATTTTTCTATACAGGTGATATATCTGCACTACGCGCACACATAATTGTCTACATTAAATGCGTAGGTGAAAAAGTGAACGATTTTAAAATTTGAGACTTATCGTAAGATGTTCAATAAAACAGGGCCCTGTTCTTTGAGGAAATAAGTTGTTTACACCTCAGTTTAACTAGGATAAGGCAGACATTATAGTATTTCAAACTTACAATTCAAACCTTGTGGAAAATAAGAAAAAATACATTTTACCATCTACCGTTTACCTTCAAAGCCGTCTCTCTTTAAAACATTGTTTATGAAAATGCAATTTGAATGCTCAGTCTGAGTTCTTATGCTTTTTATCTTCTTTCTCTTTTTATCTTCTTTCTTTCCCATTTCATTATTTCAAAATTGCTATTTTTCATTTACTTTTTAACTTTCTTCTTTATCAAAGGAAAACACCGATTTAAAGTATCAATGTACTAAAAGCCTACTTATTTTAAAAGGAACAATTTGATATGTAATGCTAGTTTGAAAACAATTTCAGCCAACTGCAACACCAGAGGAGGAAGCAGAAGCTAAAAAGAAGACCAAATATGATGGTCTGTTGAAATTCTGGGATGGTATGCAGAAAACCATTTGTGGGCATGATTCACCTGCAAGAGCTCAGGATTCTGGACCAATCAAAGATAAAAATGAACCAGACAAGCAACAGTCTACAGCAGGTGACACTCACCCTGAAGTGCATGTGCACCAAAATGGAGCAGACGACAGTGGTAACCTTCACCCTGAAGAACATCCGCACCGAAGGAAGAGGTCAGCCGATGAAGATGATATTGGGGACCTTGAGAATAATATTGGTAAGTAACATTCCTATGTCTTTTGAGTTTGTACAATAAAAACTTATGTTGACTGGCTTTCCGACTCAACTGTTTCATTAGCTAAATTGTACGGATCATGGGGATGGGTTAAGGGCATATGAACATTGAACGTGAAACACATCTTGATGATTTTGTTCGTATCTCCTGTCCATTTAATACAGATTATTTCTCATCTTTTGCAAAAGTTATTAAACTATAACAAGTCAGTGATTCATAACAACTTGTGTAAAAACACATAGCGTAAGAGAGAAGTTTTATATTAAATTTGTGATTCATCATTGATATAATTTTTTAAGGGACTGGAGGTGACCTGGAAGCATTATGGGTGTCAACCCAAATTACGAATACTACCATCATAATTTATTATACCTCACATAAGACGCCCATGCTAAATTCCCATAGACAACAATGTGTAATTTCTTACTATCTCGCGCGAGGGTGATAGTACAGGGTGATTGTAAATCGCAAGGTGATAGTAAAAAAATTATCACATGCGCAGCTTTGATGCGCGCTGTTTCGGTGACGTCATCGGCTCAGTATGGTGAAATTGCTATTTTTAACTCATCATAACTTCAAAAGTACTTGACCGATTTCAATAAACTACCACTCATTTTCTTAGTTATGTTATTTCCAATCCAACGATATAACATTCATAGCAACTTTTAGAAAAAAAAAAATCTGGTAAAGTGTCGGTACTGAAAATGAATCTTGTTTTTGCCCGAGGGGATTTCGGATATTGATTATCACCCTCGGCTTCGCCTCGGGCGATAATCACATCCTGAGGGTGAACTCTTACTATCACCCTCTCATGAATGTGATATTTTTATAGTGTTCAGATTCATATTCAATGTCCATGTACCCTAAACTAGGAGCAATTATCAGTACGATTTAATTATTGTTAGTGATATAGTTTTGTCTGAAAAACTAAAGGGAATGTAGCACACAGATAAACAATCTTTATTCTAACTTGAGATTTCTGAAAAACTTGGAAAAGGGTGAAAGAATGATCAAAATCGGATGAAATCAAAGAAGATATGACCATTTGAAGGTTCTGTAGAAATGGATATGGAACCCGTCATTTTGACAGCTATGACATCATAGTTCTAAATGACCATATATAGAACATTTATGAATAATTTACTAATTTATAGAAAAAATAAATTCAGCAACTGTATGAAAAACATGTATATTTAAGGGTAATAACGCATTATATGACTAGTAATGGATTTTGCATTCATTTGCAGTGATTTTCTTTGCTTCAAATGATATTTATCAATATGGCATACATGGTAATTAAGAACTATGATGTCATAGTTCTCAAAATGGCAGCTCCCAACGTCCATTTGTGAACAACCTACAAATGGTCATATCTTATGTTTATCATCTGATTTTAATAATTCTTTCAAGTTTTTCCAAGTTTTCAGAACTCTGAATAATAATGCATGTTTGTCTGTGTAGCTACAGTCCCTTTAATAATAATCATTGTGATGCTTTAAAGCTCTTATAAACTCTTGTTTTGTGATAGCAGTACACTTTATATGAAATACATAAACAACTGGTAGCAATATAATCTCATTTAAATGAATATTTATGATTAAGCAACAAAACACAGCCAAGCCATGGAGCTTTACAGATCGAACATTTTCAACAATAATAATAAACCGAATGTAAACATGCAGTTCAATTTAAAGATGAATGGCCACCCTTTTTGTAGTATTATCAATTAACAAATTTAACTCGGAGAGAAACATGTATTTAAAACCGCTACTAAGTTGTCTGTAAAAATATTAGTATTATTTGCATGACGTAGATACTACTTTTACCACTGCGTGACTGCACGGGGAAATGAGGTAAATCTGAATTGTATAGCTGCACAACTATTGCCAGATAATTGATAAATACATTTACCTGTGGATTAATTTACCTGTTCAAAGTTTTCTACGTCATCAAATAAAATCTTATTCTGGCTTTTCTCAGATATTGCAATGTGTGAATTGTACATATCTATTGTTGTGTATTGATTTCGATTTAAATAAACATAAACATGTTCATGAAACAAAACATGGCCGGAGAACTTTAATGCATATGCACATTCCATATGAAACTGAAGCACATTATGAAGGTTTTCATTTGTATTGTAATTGACATCAGTCTCTCTGTCAGATCGCCTCCAGTCCCTTTAAACTCAACTATTTGAAGAAGTATATACAGCAATTGTACTCGCTCATTTTTTTGCGGTTGCGTTCCATCTGGTTAACCTTTTGTATATAAGCTTCAGCTATAACCACAAAGTTATGATGCATCCCAGACATGTTTGCCTCTACAGAAGTATATGATTTACTAAGGTTCCATAACTCTGGTTTGTAGCTTTACAAAATGATCTGCCCTTATCTTAGCCAAAATGTAATGGCTATCATTTTGTATGTAAGCTTGTATTGCTACAACTATATGTCACATTGTAATGAAACTTCACACACATGTATTTCTGATTTTCTAAGGCCCCATAATGCATTTTTCAAAATACTGTGCCCTTGGGATTTTAGTTAATTAAATGGTTAACATTTGATTTGTAACCAAATATTTATGTAACTTAAAAGTTGCAATGTCAAGAGTTACTTCATTACTTCCAACTTGGGATATTCTTTTTTACAGTTATGTCCCTTAGGACCAACTTACCCATTTGTGTACAAGTCTATTACTTTAACCTGCAGTGTTATGTATTTGTCACACATGTTTGATGAAATGATTAACTGAGACACTAAGGATTTGTAACTGTGCGTTATATTTTTCGCTCGACTATTCAAAGAATAAGAGAGCTTATGTAATCACCACGGGGTCTGTGTTGGCGTCGGCGTCCCACATCAAGGTTTGCGTGTAAGCTGTGTTTACAAGTCTATGTCTCTTACATTTCTTATCCTGGCACAACCAAATTTGGCCATGGGCTTCCTTATAGCATTATCTTAAGCACTGCATAAGCAATTTTGGTTCCTGTGACCCATGGGCTCCCATGGAACCCAAATTCTGATTAAAATGTGTCTATTTCACATAAAACTTTGTGTGTAAGCTGTGTTTACAGGTCTATATCTCTTACATTTCTTGTCCTAACTCAACTAAATTTGGGAATTGGTTTCCTTAAATAGTATGTTGTAAAGTGTTGCTTAAGTAATTTTGTCTTCTGCAAATTCAGGGCTCCCATGGAACCCAAATTGTGATGGCCCATAAAATGTGCAATAAAGGCAGATCTAGGTTTGCATGTAAGCTGTTGTATATATATCTATAACTTTGGTTATGCATCTTATTCATACTTCACCCATAGTGGGGCATGTGCTCCCTCCTCCACCCCCCTCTTCCCCCCCACACCCCTCTCCCCTCTCCCCACCACGCCATTTTTTTTTTATACATATTTCTGTGTTGTTTTGGTAAATTCTTACACATATAGCTATGTTGCCCCGCAAGACTAAACTTTTTTTTTTTTTTACATATTTCTGTGTTGTTTTGGTAAATTCTTACACATATAGCTATGTTGCCCCACCCCACCTCCGCCCCCGCCACCCTGGCCCCCCCACCCCAGACTCTAAACTACTTTTGTTTTTTCTTCATATTGCTGTACTGTTTTAGTCAATTCTTACACATATAGCTATGTTGCCCCGCCCCCCACATTTTACATATCTCTGTGTTGTTTTGTTCTATCAGTTGATCAATATGTTTCGCCACCACCCCCAAACCATCCCACCACCCCATCATCATCACCACCACCACCCGAATGTTGTTTTTTGTTTGTTTTTGCATATATTTTCTATCAGTTGATCAATATGTTTCGCCCCCAACCATCCCACCATCCCATCATCACCACCACCCGAATTTTTTTTTAGTAATCGCACCGTCAGTCCGTCCGTCCGGATTTTGTCTGTCTGTTCGTCATTCCGCTTTTCGTGTCCGGACTGTACCTTCAAATCCCCTGCATGCATTTTTGATTAACTTGCCACAAGTGATCACCATAACAAGACGATGAGTCACGCGCAAAACCCAAATCCGTACCTCAAAGGTCAAGGTTACACTTGAAGTTTATAGGTCAAAAACAGGTACGCAATTTCGTGTCCTGACCGTAACATCACAACCACTGCAGGGATTTTTAAATAACTTGGCACAACTGATCATCATAACAAGACGATGTGTCGCGCGCAAAACCCAGGTCTTCAAGGTCAAGGTCATACTTGAAGGTCAAAAGTCAAATTGTGTCCGGTCAATAACTCTGGCATTCATGGACGGATTTTCAAACAACTTGGCACAAGTGCTCACCACAACAAGACGATGTGTCGCGCACAAAATACCCCCCCCCCCCCTTGGTTTGGAAGTATTGATTTAAATACATGCATTACAAATTAAAAAAATTACAAGTTTGAAAGATATTACCGTTTGGCAGATGTTATTATTGCTTGATGAAGAATTCATAAACAATACAATACAAAATTCCTTATTTATTTCCTGGAGAACATGTTTCTGAATGCTGTTTTCCACAGGTCTGCTGGGGCTGAACAGCGGTCAGGAGGAGCACCTGAAGATACTGATCCACGTGTTATACAGCAACCCTAAAGTCCTGTATGCCCCCAACAATACTGCTGCCAACATGATTATTCAAAAGGTAAATACAGCAACCCTAAAGTCCTCTACTCCCCCAACAATACTGCTGCCAATATCATTATTAAAAAGGTAAATACAGCAACCCTAAAGTCCTGTACGCCCCCAACAATACTGCTGCCAATGTCATTATTAAAAAGGTAAAAAGGTAAATATAGCAACCCTAAAGTCCTGTACGCCCCCAACAATACTGCTGCCAATGTCATTATTAAAAAGGTAAAAAGGTAAATATAGCAACCCTAAAGTCCTGTACGCCCCCAACAATACTGCTGCCAATGTCATTATTAAAAAGGTAAATACAGCAACCCTAAAGGCCTGTATGCCCCCAACAATACTGCCGCCAATGTCATTATTAAAAAGGTAAATACAGCAACCCTAAAGGCCTGTATGCCCCCAACAATACTGCTGCCAATGTCATTATTAAAAAGGTAAATACAGCAACCCTAAAGGCCTGTATGCCCCCAACAATACTGCTGCCAATGTCATTATTAAAACGGTAAATACAGCAACCCTAAAGTCCTCTACGCCCCCAACAATACTGCTGCCAATGTCATTATTAAAAAGGTAAATACAGCAACCCTAAAGGCCTGTACGCCCCCAACAATACTGCTGCCAATGCCATTATTAAAAAGGTAAAAAGATAAATACAGCAACCCTAAAGTCCTGTACGCCCCCAACAATACTGCTGCCAATGTCATTATTAAAAAGGTAAATACAGCAACCCTAAAGTCCTGTACGCCCCCAACAATACTGCCACCAATGTCATTATTAAAAAGGTAAATACAGAAGCCCTAAAGTCTGTTCACCCACAACAATACTGCCGCCAATGTCATTATTAAAACGTTTAATACAGCAACCCTAAAGTCCTCTACGCCCCTAACAATACTGCCACCAATGTCATTATTAAAAAGGTAAATACAGAAGCCCTAAAGTCTGTTCACCCACAACAATACTGTCGCCAATGTCATTATTAAAACGGTAAATACAGCAACCCTAAAGTCTGTTCACCCACAACAATACTGCCGATAATGTCATTATTAAAACGGTAAATACAGCAACCCTAAAGTCCTGTATGCCCACAACAATACTGCTGCCAATGTCATTATTAAAAAGGTAAATACAGCAACCCTAAAGTCTTCTACGCCCCTAACAATACTGCCGCCAATATCATTGTTAAAAAGGTACAGTGTTGTTGTTTTTTTGCTGTTTTATAACTGTTATTTGGTCCTATTCTCAGTGCCAATGTTGAGGGGGGAAAATCCCAATTGTAAGGGGTGAAAGACAATGGAAAAAAAAAAGGTAGTAAAAGTGTGACAAGTATTGAGTACGGAATGCTTTTTAATGCATCTGAATTTTTTACTGTATTTTTCCCCAATTTTATTGAAAAATTGTTCTAAAATTTCCAATTGTGAGCGGTAAGTTTATGTTCCCAAAATGTAGAAAAAAATCACTGAGGTAAAATATTGTACAGAATATGTTCTGACAGTGGAATCTTGTGGAGTACATGGTCCAATGGAAGAGTGTCGGACTCAAAGTCGAGAGGTCATGGATCCTTGTCTTGGTCATGTTACTTATCCTTGAGCAAGATAATTAATCAACATTGCTTAGTACTGGCTCTACCCAGGAAGCCATCAAGAGTGTTTAATATACGTTGCAAGAACTTGCTTCACAGTCGATGTAAAAGAAATATGTTTAAACTAATGGAATTTTCTCTAATATGTAAATGAAAGTGGACAGAGGTAAGATTAAAAAATGTAACCATACTTAATTCTAATAGTATAAAAGTCAGTAGAATGTACAGACTGTTGGATTCCCAGCAGGGTGTATGAAATATTCCAACCATTCCTTTCACCATAAGTCGAAGGGGAATGGGTGAAATGTAATCAAAACATGTTGAAATATTCCTATATTCCCTGTTGAGAATCTGTATGAGTTATTGTAGCTGCCTAGTTAAACAACCGACTTTGAAACAAACGGTCTTTTGGTCATATAACGACCCTGGATCCTTTTTGAGGAGCTTAGATAAGTTGCCATTTACTGTTAACAAAGAAAATATTTGGGGGTCTCTTGACCTTCCAGTGTTTATTGTAAAACATGTTATGTTTTTTGTATATAAATATCCGCAAAAATAGGGCCCTTATTAAAATGTCTGCCATGTTGATTTAATGTATAATATAAGGTACCGTTTGTTGCTTGACCAATCAAATTGGGTGATAATTGCAGATAAATACTAGTTTTATTGACCAGAAAGTAATCCTATATTTCATTCTAAAGAGTTTTTGATCAACCAAGCCACCAAAATGCTATTTTAAGTAGCATACGCCTTTACCACAGGTTTATTTATTTATATAGCCTATATTATATTTTGTGTAATGTTTGCAGGCCAATGAGACATTTAAACTGATCGATTCAGTGAATGATTATGCAAAAGAATGGCTGAACATTTCAACTGACCTACGCGCCTATCTAATGCTGAACTCTACCAAGTATAACATACAAGCCATCAGACAGGTATATATTTTTGTATTTTTAGTTCTGACATTTCTTTCAGAGTTTCATTGAACGGGTACATTTTGTTCACTAAGAACTTTCAAAACGGGCATTTGTATTTTTATTGCTTAATATTTACCGAACACATTTATTACAAATATATTAACTTATGTTTTCCCCGTATAGTTTTGGCAAAAATTCTACATCTACGACGAGTTTCAAGAGAGAAAATGTTCATATTGCACTTTCGTATTTTATTAGATTGTCATTATTGTCTTAATAAATATTTAATTAAAATTCTTTGACATATTTTAATTTTGTACTCGATTAACTTTTCTATTTGTGCTCCCCGTGCTACGATTCAGTAGTGTTAATTTTACTGGTCCTTTGGGATCAACAAGCCAGATAAAGGTGGATTTGAAGTAGAACACCGCTGAAGCCGGTGGTACGTGGCGTGAGAGATGTTGCTTCCTATATTACCTCTCATGAACAGACTCGGTAAAACTGAGTCTGCTACTTTAGTCTCGTAGCGTTATTTTACTTCCAAATGGTCTCCCTTATCAGTATTTATTATAAATTATGTTGAATATTGTGTAAAACTTTTTTCCACTGATAACAGATCCAGAAAGACCTGCGAGACAATAAAGACATGTTGTCTCTTCTCACCTATGACCCACACATGGCAAAGTTTGTCAATCTCACCATTCCGGACGTCTCTGTCTTCCTGCACGAGATTGACTCCATAGACAACGCAGCATGCACGTGGCTCACTCTGATGTCAGGGATTAACCTTAACGTGTTTATGGGGTTTGCGACGGAGTGGGAGCTTGTGGATTTCTTCCTCACCAAACAGTACCACCAGAATGTCAGTGCTATAGCAGGTAGGATAGGTTCTTCTTTGAGGGCTCAGTTGCATCTTGTACTATATTTATAGACAGTTACAATAGTGTTGCATTCACCTCCTAAACTTATTAGTCTGTCAAGCCATCTACTGTTAATAGCTTTCTGTCTATAAAGATGACATATACTATATTTACTGGCTTTAAGTGAACTATATTCAATTTGGCATGTTTCATTATGTCTTAAAATACTGACAATCTATATTTTTATAATGATATCTACATTTTATTTAGAACTCAGAAAACTGTTATGGCTATTGCTTAATAATGTTGTATTTATATATATATAATTATTTATATATATGTATATATGTAAGGATTGTTTTTCATTTTTTTCATTCAATGATGGGTTACAAATTGTATAAAACCGCGTAGTTCAGCGAAGCGGTTTTATACAAAATTTGTGACCCATCATTGACGTGTTATACATCGATAATATCGCAAAAATTGAAAACAATTTTTATAATTACAAACTTTTATCAATGCTAATCTTTACTGACCGTCCATTTTATTTTACATTCCCCAGTAAGCTCTTAATTAAATTAATTTCGGTTAAACCGATCAGCCAAATCACCCATTTTCAAATTTGAAATCTACTCCGCCCAAAGGTATAGGCCTAGATCTTTACGTTTCCTAAAAAAAATGTTTCTAGTGGCATAGCTGCTTTTAGGCACTGCAGACCAGGGCCGGAAACCTTTTCCCTGATATGTTCTCTTTATCCCAAAAGTGTCTCCCCCCTCAGGCCTCAGGGCTCTGAAAAATCCGACATACAGTTCTCAATTGCTCAGGTCTAAAACTTAAAATCGGTCAGCCACGCCCACCTTTTTTCAGCTGGACCAGCGGAAAAAGGTTTAAAATGTCGGTTGTTCTTATTGATTCAGCTTTTAAAAATAACATGACATACAGTACACATAATCATAAATAGTGTTACGATTGTAATATTAAGCTAAATTGTTTACCTTTACTGAGTATATTAATCTTTATTATGCTAGTCCACCTCTGTTAAATCCACTGTTTATTTACTTTCGTTCTGTGATGTTAACGGTTTAAAAAAGAGATGTCATGTAACGTTCGTTACGTCATCGTGACTAGGAATGAAACAGAGATAAGAAACTCAGGCACGTAGCCAGGTGGAAGCTCGGAAGCTAGAACTGTTCCACATTCTTTTTCCTGATATAGTGTTTGGAAGCCCAAGCATACCCCGGACTCCTTTCGCAGCCCAAATCAAATGTTGGGCTTCCACTTTAGTCTGCGTCTCTGCAACTGGAACTATTTTATTTTAATGTGTTATTGAGAAATAACAGGACACTTACAAGAATGACTAACCAATCAGAATGGAGTAAATATGTGCATTGTTCGCAGTTTGTAATTATACGTATATGAACATACAGATCATATACTTACCAACATATTTTACTATTGGATAACAGTCATATAACTCTGAGTGTAAACTTGGCTGAATTACATCATAAATTGAATAAAAGCTCGAGAGAATTTTCTTAAATTTGTACCTAAATCATTTACTGCAATAAATTAATGTAATAAATTTGTGCATTTAAGTTTTGTACCTAGAAATATTTCATTTTCTATTAAATCTGTTTCACTTAATCAGTATTTGTGAAAATTATTATGAACAGGTTTGGTATTCGAAAATATTGAAGCCAACAAAACCTTACCAGCACATATCCGTTACAAGATAAGACAGAATGCAACTTTCACGCCGACAACCAAACGTGTGCGAGACAGGTACTGGTTCCCTGGACCCGGCTCTGGAGAGTATCCATACTACTCCTTTGGATTTCTTTGGATTCAGGTAAGATAAAGGCTGTTTGGATGTTGTCATTGACCTATCGCTTTAACACAATTCTGGATATTTGGATTTTATCCTTGGCCTATTAAAGATTCATGTTAACCATAAAAGATATTAGAAATTTATCCTTGGCCTACATAGGGTCACATTGACCATAGTTATCCTTGGCCTATCAAAGGGTCATGTTAACCATAATGGATATTTGCAAGTTATTCTTGTACTATCTTATATTGTCACATTAACCATAGTTATCCTTGGCCTATCAAAGCCATTCAAAGGGTCATGTTAACCATAAGTATCCTTGGCCTGCCATAGGGTAAATTTAACCATTATGGATATTTGGAAAGTATAATTGGCCTATTGTAGGGTCATGTTAACCATAATGTATATTTGGAATTTATCCTTGGCTTGTCATCGAGGCAAGTTGAGCATAATGGATATTTGGATTATCTTGGGGTCATGTTAACCATAATGGATATTTGGATTGTAGCCTTGGGCTATCATAGGGTCATGTTAACCATAATGGATATTTGGATTTTAGCCTTGGGCTATCATAGGGTCATGTTAACCATAATGGATATTTGGATTTTAGCCTTGGGCTATCATAGGGTCATGTTAACCACAATGGATATTTGGATTTTAGCCTTGGGCTATCATAGGGTCATGTTAACCACAATGGATATTTGGATTTTAGCCTTGGGCTATCATAGGGTCATGTTAACCATAATGGATATTTGGATTTTAGCCTTGGGCTATCATAGGGTCATGTTAACCACAATGGATATTTGGATTTTAGCCTTGGGCTATCATAGGGTCATGTTAACCATAATGGATATTTGGATTTTAGCCTTGGGCTATCATAGGGTCATGTTAACCACAATGGATATTTGGATTTTAGCCTTGGGCTATCATAGGGTCATGTTAACCATAATGGATATTTGGATTTTAGCCTTGGGCTATCATAGGGTCATGTTAACCATAATGGATATTTGGATTGTAGCCTTGGGCTATCATAGGGTCATGTTAACCATAATGGATATTTGGATTGTAGCCTTGGGCTATCATAGGGTCATGTTAAACCATAATGGATATTTGGATTATCTTGGGGTTATGTTAACCATAATGGATATTTGGATTTTAGCCTTGGGCTATCATAGGGTCATGTTAACCATAATGGATATTTGGATTTTAGCCTTGGGCTATCATAGGGTCATGTTAACCATAATGGATATTTGGATTGTAGCCTTGGGCTATCATAGGGTCATGTTAAACCATAATGGATATTTGGATTATCTTGGGGTCATGTTAACCATAATGGATATTTGGATTTTAGCCTTGGGCTATCATAGGGTCATGTTAACCATAATGGATATTTGGATTTTAGCCTTGGGCTATCATAGGGTCATGTTAAACCATAATGGATATTTGGATTGTAGCCTTGGGCTATCATAGGGTCATGTTAACCATAATGGATATTTGTATATTAGCCTTGGGCTATCATAGGGTCATGTTAACCATAATGGATATTTGGAGTTTAGCCTTGAGCTATCAAGTAAACAACTCGTGACAAAAATAACTAAATTGAACAGAATTGTAACATTAACTTTTTTGATGGGTTCTGCTGTTATCGTGGACACCTATCTACATCACTACAACATAATGCTTTTTATCATGCAAATATGCACTTTTCTGCCAAATAAAGGAGTGACCTAATACATTTTGCTTTATTAGGCACTGAATCAATGCGGAATCCCTCGGCGTTTATTGTACATAACGTTATCTGACGTACGTAATGTTATCTGACATCATAAAAAACAACTACAAAAACCATCATGGCGGCATCCTCGATAAGCGAAACATTCTGCGAAATAGATAATAATAGTAATTCATACAGAAAATGTTGAGAATCTACAAGATAAATAGAATATTATGTCAGTGCCTTTTACTATCAAGTTTATTAGGCTCGGCACGAAAATGAAGAATGGCTTAGCAGAGCCTCGCCATTCTTTGTTTTCTAAGCCTCACCTGAACTTGATAGTAAAAGGCACTGACATAATATTCTCTATCTATTTTATCTAAACCATTGTTCGAAATTATTTGTTTAGTCTTTGCTAGGCATGCATGAACACTGTTATTGCAAGTAACAAGAACGTGTGACTGAGTTGAAAATCTTACACATTTAGCACCATTGTAGAATGAATTGCTACCAACTCGAGCTCTATAATACAATAATAACTGGAATGCTATAATATTCTTCTTTTGTTTCTAGGATGTTATTGAAAGGGCGATTATAAACGTTCATGTAGGGCGTGACGTGGTAGAGCCAGGCTCGTATATGATCAGGTTCCCGTACCCATGTTGGCTGTATGACCAGTAAGTAAATAATTACACATAAAAGTTAGTACATACTAATTATACCGTCCCTTTCACAAAGTGAAGTGGGGGCTATATAGGAATCACGTTGTCTGTAATGTTGCGTCCTGTCGCATAACACATTTTTGTCCAGTCGTGTCGCGTCGCGTAACATTTTTATAACTAGCATTTCTCAAACAGTCCTGAATGGGTTGTTCCCAAACTTCAAATATTCATAACAATTGATGATCTTATGTCCCTCTACATAGTTGATTGTCTAATTTTTCACAGAATAATGGCCCTTTGTTTGACTTAGAGAAAAAAAAGCGTTGTATTCGTGACCTTCAGTATAGTTCAACTTATGAGGTTGGGAACACACAAAACAATAACTGTCATTTTGAATGTATGAAATTCAAAATATTTGGAGTCAAATTACCTTGAAAATAGAAGGAATAAATTTGAGACCTGGCCTTAAATTTTGAGTAACTGGTGAATTTGGTGTAAATAATAGATTTCAGTTGTATATATATTTAAATGTTGGATACTTCTCTGTAACAAAGAGATTTTATGAGTGCGAGGTTTTGCATGGCTGTGTTCTTGTGAATGCTACATTTCCTGTTCAACTTCTGTATCTACTTTTACTACTGCTTGTCTTGTAGGTTTGTCTTCATGATTGAGCATGTGATGCCCCTCTGTCTCACCATATCCTGGGTCTACTCCGTGGCCATGTTGGTTCAGAGTATTGTGTACGAGAAGGAACAACGACTCAAAGAGGTGAGTATTGAGAATTTATTGGTTTGTTTATAATGTTGAGTACATTTTATCATGCATATGCTAGTCATCCCTATTTTTGTGAAAAGTTTTAATTTGTTGTTTGAGTTGCCAATATAATACAGACATCAAATTCAACTCAAAAATAATTATTTCACTGTATCGAAATGGATGATTTTAATCTCATGAGAGAGAATTTGTGTGTGAAAACTAATTTTCATTGCTGTATTTTTAAGTTGTATTACAACTTGCCAATACATGTGTGGTGTTACCCATGTCTGTAAATATGCAAATTAAGATTTTTTATTGGCACTGTTTCAAAGTCACATCCGAACTCCTAACTGTATTTTATTCACCGATAAAATACAGGTACGTATTTATTATTTTGATTCTAACACAACAATAACCCCATTGTTTACGCTATTGTGGGTCACTATACATTATCTTGGAGGTCAAGGTAATCAGGCTACTATGTTTACAGGCTGTTCCATTGGGCACCCCCGTATGCAAAGTTCTGCGATGTACAGTATGTTTAAATACACTAGTAGTCACGTGACAAACAATTAAGTCATTGCTTACGTGATATTGCTTGCGCTGTATGACGTCAAACGTTCTCGGCTTGTTCAAGATGCTTATTAATGTTATGTGTACTGATGCATATGATGGGTTTATATCAGGGGTGTGCAAGGTTTGGGAGCATGGAACGTTTGTTTTAATTAACATTTCATTAAAATTACTGTTGAGTTTTTTCTTTGTGATGTATATTTACCAAGTAACGTCATGTAACGTGGCGCTTCCAACGGATGAAATATACGCGAGGAATTAATGGAACAGCCGTATTTTATCGTAGAATAACACAGTTGTCTCTCTTCTTTGTGTATATGAAAGACTGCACAGGTCGTGTTAGAATTAAAATTCATACATATATGATTTAAAATGCATGAATATATACAGCTAGATGAGTACTATGTTTTTTTAATGGTGTTTTACATACTACTTACGGATTTTATATGGCGGATGCTAATTTGGGGGTTTTTGAAAATGGATATGTTGGCGGTGAATATATTTGGCGGATCAATGTGATATTTCTGCCAAATTAAAAAAACACTTTTTTCTGTTCATTTTTACCTTCAAGTTTTGTCATTTAACTTTAAAATGGCGAGTTTTGAAATAAGGGAAATAACTCATAAAACTGTTCTTTGAATTGTTGTAGGAGTCAGAAGTGGTCATAAAATAACTGTGACACTCATTCATTAGTAAACACACTTTGTATTTAAGATACCGTTAGGTCCCGACAATTAAACTGTAATTATATAGAGAGAGCAGAGAAACGCTATTTATGATGGTGGACGATTTTCAATTTTCCTACATTGTCAGTTTGAATAAATGTCCAACTAAACACGCTTGATAATTGCTAATAAATTTAGAAAGGGCACTGAAAGTATGAATAATTATCATAATGACGATTTGGTTATTGTGTGTTTAGTCAATATAATACAAAACAATGAGTGTAAAAACGCATTTATACATGATTTTATATACTGTCAAACTTCTATTGTGATGATAACAAAACATTGGTTTAAAAAATGTATAAGTATAATATTTATTCACTGTTCAAAGCAATTGCCGATAATAGGATTAGATGATAAACAACAAATCACTGCTTGTATCTGCATTAATTAGTTCTCCCCCTTGTTTGTAAATTAGCCATGTATATGGAAATTAAAATCAATGGCAATTCATTTCTGTTGGTTGTTTATGATCTTATTAAGCTTCATGGTAGGAATAATATTGGCAATAGATTTATTTTGGCCCTTCAGATCTTGACCACCAATAGAGCCAAAATAAATCCACCACCAATATTTATTAATACATATACAGTAATTTTTAACACATTTTAGACCATAAATGACGGTCGATTTAGACCACCTCATTTTCCCTGGGTAGAAACATTACTGTATAACTTCCGCCATCCGTAAGAATCGACATTTCTTCACTTATAAGTCGAGTTTCCAGTGGGATTCGAACCCGCGGCGGTGAGAGGCGAGAAGTTATTAACCAATCATTACCTAATTTTAATAATAAATTGTTTCTGGATTGCTTTTAATAGCCCATTTTGTAAGTAACTCTAGCCAAACACTTTTCAAACTCATGCACAGATACAACTATTAAAGCTTTCTTCCATCTTGTTTCCCTAGGTGATGAAGATGATGGGTCTAAGTAACGCGGTTCACTGGCTAGCCTGGTTTATAGCCACGTTTGTACAGTTCACCGTTACCATGGTTGTACTGACGGCCATGTTGAAGTATGGCAAGGTACTCACCTACAGCAATGCCTTCGTTGTGTTCACAACTCTCGAAGTGTTTGCTATAGCAACAATTTCATTCTGGTAAGAACATTTCTGTACACATAAATTTTAAAACTTGGTGCGATATTGAACTGTTTTCATTATTGCAGGTCACCATTTTTAGATTAACATATTTTATTGCCCCAAAATGTTCTAACAACATACTTTTATGTTATGGCATGTCCTAAAGGTCACCTATACATTATACATAACTAGTAATCAATGCAAGATTATTTTTTTGTATCATTTCAAAATCCATAACAGTCTTGCAGCATATTATTTATATACAAGCATGACTGCGGGGTAGCATCTTCTAATTTAGAGGTCAACATCTTTGTGCTCCTGTCATTAGTCTTGGTAACAAAAACTTTAATATATTAATAGTACAAAATACATATGAGATCTTACATTAGTGCCTGTTTAATTTAGAAAACAAGTTAGAAAACATCATATGATATAATGCTCTGCCAAGCATCATATCAATGTCATTCAATGCGAGGTGCACAGTCGGTAGCGCGGCGGATTTGTAACCGGAGGCCCCGGGTTCAATCCTCCGTGATGCCACTGAGTTCCGTCAGTTTGTTCTTGGGCAAGACACTTTCCCTTAGCCCCGTCCGTCGGATGGGGACGTAAACCGGGCGGTCCCGTGTATCGGTCTATCCTCCGAGCACGTTAAAGAACCACAGGAATCTATTCGATAATAAGAGTAGGGCAGGTTCCCAGATTCCTATGTATCCTTCCCCTCTCTCTGGGGCGGCTCTAAATAACCTATACTGTGTTGATGAGCCGTTAAACAACATTCAATTCAATTCAATGCGAGATATTATTTATCACATAATCCCAAAAAAGCCACATAGCATATATTTATTAATGTATGTTGCTTCCGTCTTCTTCATGACACACCGAGCAGTTGGAACTGCCGTATCGATTTCCGTAACCTGGTTATTTCCGGTTTTGTATATCATTGACGAGGAAATTCCGATTGCGCACCAAACTGAACGGAAAATATTGAGCGATGATTTGGCCTTGATTTGCGTATTTATTACACTAGTTAATATGATGTTTATGTCATGGCTTTATTACGCTCACACACCACAAGTTATGTGATGAAAACCACATTAGCCTGTCTACGGTATTTATAATTATTATAGCAACTCATATTGGATCTTCTCCATTTGTATTTACAGTTTCCTGATCAGTACGTTGTATTCTAAGGCCAAGGTTGCCGCAGCGTGTGCTGGTATTATATACTTCCTCACCTACGTTCCATACATGTACGTGGCCATAAAGGAAGATGTGGCAGGGGACAGTATCTCATCTGTTGTCAAAACACTGGTGGTGAGTGAACAGTTTCAAAAATATATTACCACTAAATAATTGCCCATAAATACTGCAAATAATATTATGTACACGATACTGTACAGTACCTTCAGAGGAAAGTTTCTTGCTAAAGCACAGACGGAAGCCTCCTCAGGTTGCAGAGTGTTATAATATGGTGTTCAATGCAAAACATAATACAAAGACACATATATTTCTATCTGGTTCCAAGCTCAAACATACAACATGTCTGAATGGGTACCATAATCTACCACTTAATTCTCCTGAAGGTCACGTGTTCCAGTATAATGCAACATATGTTAGACGGTAAAAAAACATAGTCCACATCATTCACACCAGCAACTCAAACACACACATAATACATTAATCCAATTAATTATAATTATCTAGTGGTTAATAACGACCAATTAAACTTAAGTATTTTTCTTTTTCCAGTCGTTGTTCTCCACCACAGCATTTGGTCTGGGCGGGAAGTATTTTGCGTTTTATGAGGAGACAGGTGTAGGGGTGCAGTGGAACAACATATACACGTCTCCCGTGGAGAACGATGACTTCAACCTCCTGATGGTGCTCATGATGATGATGTTCGACGCCTTCCTGTATGGCATACTCGCCTGGTATATCGAGAATGTCTGGCCAGGTAACATATAAAACAATATATACTAAGGGGAATTATTTCGATTTTTAATCGATGTATGTAAACATCGGTCATGTTAATGAAAACATCTAGTTACATGTGCACCGAACTTGAAAACAGCTCATCCAAAAACAAATCAAACATAATACAGTAATGTTGGAATACGGTTCAAATGTACCCATATAAAATTTCATTACAAGAAATTAAAAAATAAAAAAAATAGATTTAAAGTATAACATGTGGACATCAGGAGTTCTGTTTAGTATATATGCTTTTAAAACTATAAGATGGGTAAACTACATAAGTGCAAGTAACTGTGTCTCGCAAATGATCGTCCTAGAAGTTGTGAACTAGGTGCTTACTTTATAGTTTAACTTAAATAGCAGAACTTATTCTGGCACTGGTACCAAGATAAACTTTAATATCTGATTGAAATAGATGTAAAGTGTAGAATCTGAACATTTTAAAGGAAGTCATCAGTAGAAAATGGATTTAGATTTTTAATTTCATTGTTTGTTAGAAGTTTCACATATAAAATGACAAGTACACAATGATCATGATGATATATAAAAAATGATATCCATATATAACACAACTTTCTAGATAGAGAATTCTTTGTAAAAAGTGTTTTATTAAAAATACTTATATCACTGAATAATCTTCTATGCAAGAACTGAGAGACTGACACTATTCAGGACACATTGTTTTAATAACTTGTTTAATAGGGTATATACAAAGTTGTAATATAATTTTTATTTTCTCCACAGGTTCATATGGTTTACCTAAGCCCTGGTATTTCCCCTTCACGCATACATACTGGTGTGGTGGGCATCACAAGAGCCATGACCATGACTGTAATGGTCTATTTGACATGTGTCGCAGAAACAATGGCTTCTCCCACATGGAAGAGGATCAGGCTTGTGCCATGGCGCGAGACCCAGGTAGGCAAATATATAGGTCTGGTTTGTAAAGACCCCGGAGCATGGTAGTGTGTTTGACATGTGTTGCAGAATGAAATTCAGAATGTATGTTGTTTTTATGACTCATCCACACATATATTATTTAGAGCTTCCCCAGAGAGAGGGGAAGGATACATAAAATCCGGGAACCTTACCTGCTAGGAACAAATAGATCCACAGAAAGCCAGTTTACCGCTCCATTCGATGGACGAGGCTACGGGAAAGTGCTTAAGAACACACTTTCGGATTTCCAATCTACTGTGCTATAAGTCACTTGGCTATGCCAACCCCCTACAATGAAAAGATGGCTTCTTCCTGAAGTACCTGGATGCTGGTATAACATGTTTAATACCCCTGTATTTATATCACAGAAATAATGTTTTTTACCATCATGGGTGAGAATCGAGCCTGTGCCTACCTAGTTTGTGACCCAGGTAGGCATTTGTACAGTCTTGTACCATGCATGTGGTAGTGTGTGGGACATATGTTTGTCTCTCCCATGTACTGGGCCTTTACTATGACGTCCTCCCAAGTTTGACGTCCTCAGTAAAGTGACTGTAACGATAAATAAGATAAAATGAAACGATTGATCGCTTATTTGACATTTACCTATACCATGTTGAGCCATCCACTTTAAACCTAAGCAAGGTTTACAAGAAAGACAGATGATTTATTTAATGATTGATTGATTGATTATTTGATATTTACAGAGTATGCATCCAAGTTTGAGCCTGAGCCAAGCCACCTAAGGCAGGGTGTGTGTATAGACAACCTAACCAAGGTGTACAAGACGGGCAAGAAACTAGCAGTGAAACAACTGAGCCTGAACCTTTATGAGGGACAGATCACCTCCTTCCTCGGACATAACGGAGCAGGAAAGACAACTACAATGTAGGATATTGTTTGTTTTATTCTCAAGCTTTCATGTGTTTCCATTTTATTGTATCGCTTGCCTAGAATGGCAGACATTTAGTAATCACTTTGACCATCATCTGTCCGTCGTCGTCTGTCACACTTTAACCTGCTACCTTACCTTGGCCGGAACTTGAACAATATTTGACTTATGTTCACAAAACTTAACTCAC
Source organism: Cyrtodaria siliqua (assembly GCA_037043455.1). Classification (NCBI taxonomy): domain Eukaryota; kingdom Metazoa; phylum Mollusca; class Bivalvia; order Adapedonta; family Hiatellidae; genus Cyrtodaria; species Cyrtodaria siliqua. The sequence continues at coordinate 89,281 of JAWPHD010001793.1, read as the reverse complement.
ATCTTCATTTTACCTCAATACATGTTGTTACACATGTCCAATAACTCTGACTTTCATTTTGGCAAAGTTATGCCCCTTTTCATAAAACATTAACCTGCATCCTAACCTAGCTCATAACTTTAAAAATATTTGACCTGAAATAAGCCCATGGCGTGCGACACAAGTGTTCCATAGAACACCCTTCTAGTTTAATAAAATTGAATTGATACTACTTTAAATGTTTCTTTGTGAACATAGCATTAATCTGCAGTTTCTGTAACACTTAACTTGGTTCATGTCAAAATTTGTAAGATTACTTTATCATTAAACAATAATTAGATACCTGTCTGATAGGATATTGATTTTACTGTTTTTCAGGTCAGTCCTAACAGGTTTCTTCCCCCCTACATCTGGAACCGCTACCATATATGGTCATGACATTCGTACAGACATGGAGGTGATCCGTCAGGGCCTGGGCATGTGTCCGCAGCACAATGTCCTGTTTGAAAAGCTTACCGTGGAGGAACATCTATGGTTCTATGCAAGACTTAAGGGCATGAAGACATCAGATATAAATTCTGAAATGGACACGTGAGTACTGCTATTAAATTAAAATGTTAATTGCTTATTTTAATTGCTGTTGAAGTTCACCAATAAGATTAAAAAAGCTTGCAAAAAAGTTATATTCTCTGGTCTATGTTGAACCATACAAATTGCTCATAGTTAAAATACAGTGCGATATAAATTTTCTTGTAAGTCATACGTTTGATTGTAAATAAAAACCAACTGTTCTAAAAAAGGTATTATAAATTTTATTTTTATTTCAGGATGTTTGAAGATTTGGGTTTACCTGAGAAACGCAAGAGTCGCGTAGATTGCCTGTCGGGTGGTATGCAGCGTAAACTGTCGGTTGCCATCGCCTTTGTCGGAGGATCACAGACCGTCATTTTGGATGAACCGACAGCCGGTGTTGACCCGTATGCACGGCGAGCCATATGGGACCTTCTGATCAAGTATAAGAACGGACGGACAATACTTCTGTCCACCCACCACATGGATGAAGCTGATTTCCTTGGTGACAGGATCGCCATTATTTCCAACGGAGAGATGAAATGTTGTGGAAGCCCTCTATTTCTGAAGAACACATTCTGTGAGGGATATCATCTTTATATTGTCAAGCAGGAAGCTGAAGAAGGTAGTGGATAGTTTACTTAATAAAATGTTATGGTTTGGGAATCTTTCTTTAAAGTAAATGAAGAAAAATAATTATAGTAAGTGAATAAAGTTTATAATATGTCAAAGATTGAAAGATGAGAGTTAAGGGTGGGGGCTTAGAAATACAGGGAAACTTTTTGAAAACTTACTGTATCTGAGTTTCTTTGAACCATGGCAACTGTTACTGTATTGGGTAAAACACAAAAAAAAATCAAGATAGTCGCTTAATTAAGAAATAATAAATACTTACCTGTATTTTATCGGTGAATAAAATACAGTTACTCGCATTAATTACTCGCATCCCAACGTCTAACTGTATTTTATTCACCGATAAAATTTTATATTTTCGATTCTAACTATTTTCGATTCTAACACTACAATAATCCCATTGTTTACGCTACATTGGCACTATATTATCTCGGACGTCAAGGTAATCAGGCTGCTATGTTAACAGGCTGTTCCATTGGGCGCCCCCGAATGTAAAGTTCTGCGCGGTACAGTTAATACACTAGTAGTCACGTGATAAACAATTAAGTCATTGCTGACGTCATATAGCTTGCGCTGTAACACGTCAAATGTTCTCGGCTTGTTCAAGTTGCTTATTAATGTTATGTGTATTGATGCATATGATGGGTTTATATCGGGGATGTGCAAGGTTTGGGAGTATGGTGGTTTAGGAGCATGGCAAGTTTGTTGTAATTAAAATTTCATTAAAATTATTGAGTTTGTCTTCGTGACGTATATTTACCAAAACGTTTATTTACTTTCGTTCTGTGACGTTAACGGTTTAAAATGTGACGTTATGTAACGTGGCGCTTCCAATGGATGAAAAATTAGCGGGTAATTAATGAAACAGCCGTATTGTACCATACTATAACATACAGTTGTCTCTCTTCTTTGTGTGTATGAAAGACTGCGCAGGTCGTGTTAGAATAGGAAATAATTTGCATGTTAATAATCGACAGACATTTGTTTTGAATTGATTCTTCAGTTCAACAAAATTGGAGTTAACAACCTATTACCACATAAAATAGATTTCTCTGGTTCTTTTAAAGTCCCTGAATAATTTATTAACCATCCACCTACCTAACATCCTGGGGTTGCATCCATATACAAGGAACAAAGCAGTAAGTTTAATAAACTGGCTCAATGCCATGGTACAGTGATCATAGTTCACACCAACAACTATATTATATTTGCCTGGCAGTGATGCCAGTACATTGAATGTACTAGTATTGGAAACTCTCAATGTGATGCATGGTCTATTGCAGACATAAGATCGACAGATGACCTTGACTCACCGGACCATTCTCGACATGCGTTTGTAACAAAATGTCAAGCATCTACTGTGACAGACTTTGTACAGAAGCGTGTGTCTACAGCCTACCTGAAATCTGAGACAAGGCGGGAGTTGCACTATATGCTGCCATATGAGGAGGCGAAGAAAGGCAACTTTGAAAAACTGTTTCAGGTAATTTGATAGTGATCAGAATAACAACTCTCTCAAGATAAACTTTTGATATATGCTCTGTGGGACAGGCAACCAGGGGAAAATGAAATGAAGACATTCTGTAGGTAGGCTGGTTCCCATAATGCAAAATTGTCCAGAATTCTACTGTAGAATGTCTGCATTACCTTTATTATCAAACTGAGGAAAGTAACAAAGACTTTTTAATCACAAGCGGCTTAAGTGAGGGAGGCAGGAGAAATAAAAGTGAGGTCTTCCTGTCTGTCAAACCATCAAAGTTTTTCATTTCTGGACAACCTTAAAAAGCACAACTACCTGTAATAATACCCTTTTTTTATCTGCTGTATTATAGGCCCTGGAGACTGGGCAGTCAGACCTGTACATCTGTAGTTATGGTGTGGCTGACAGTACTCTAGAGGAAGTCTTCCTGGAAGTCACAGAAACGGCCATCAAAGATTCTCAAGGTATACATGCTAATGTTCTCAAACAAATTGCCAAGATTTGTTGCAACACTTTGTTATTTTCTGAGCAGTTTCTGTCTGTATGAGATATGGAAAGTTTTAAATTTTCTTCATTAAAAGTATATGAACCACAAAAACTTTAAAATTAACAAGTAGAAATTTTTTCAGCATAGCTGTTTAAGAAAGTGATTTTTATAAAATCTGACAATCGACTCTTACGGATGGCGTAAAGTGTTACCATTGTCTATCTGTCAATTCATATGTAGGTCATTTATGACAAAAATGTGCTAAAAATTATTAAAAAAAATTATTTAGAGAAAGATGAACTCAAGCCATTAGAGACACTGGACCAGCAAGGAGGTGCCCAATCTCAGCCTACAACCTCCCCATTGGCTGATCTCCTGGATGAAGCAGCAGGTGGCCAATCAGAGTCTGCAGTTAAAACAACCAATCAGAATGGAGGAAATGATTTAGAGCTGAGTAGCCTTCCTGAGGCTATAGCCAATCAAAATGAAGTGGAACTAGGTCACATGTCAGATAATGTAGCCAATATTCAAATGGAAAACCAAGAGACTGTTGACCAAGATATTGAGAGCAATGGTAAATATTGATAACTGAATGAATTTCATGTTTTTAACTTTTATAAAAGTATATATGGTAAAAAAGTCAAAATCATTCTACCAAGTAAGGATTTTAACAATGCCAAGTCGTGATCAATTACTTGTAACTTTATCAATGTTCAAATATCACCTGCAAATTTATAACTTTATCACTGTTTACATATCACTTTCAGACTTTATAAGATGATCAACCATTAGAGTGCTAGTTTTGAGTTTTATCAAGTTCTGCAATCTTAGAAGTATTATGATTTTATTTACAGAAACAGACATGAAGAATATGGAGATGTTTTGTGGTAAAGGTTCATACGTCTTGTCGAACAACCGTCTGCTGCTAAACCATTTCCGTGCCGTCATTGTCAAACGCTTCCACTACATCACCCGTAACTGGAAGGGCCTCTTCTCTCAGATTCTTTTGCCTGCCTTGTTTGTTTCTGTTGCCATGACGGTTGCTCTATCTGCCCCAAAGGATGAGGACCTGCCTGCCCTGGAGCTGAGCTCCTCCCAGTACTTCAACTTGACCCAGCCGAGGGGCAACTACATCCCCTTCTCCAACGAGTACAGCAGTAACAGATCACAGAAATATTTATATGACGCGGGACCCCTGGAACTTATTCATACATTCCACCTGCCATGTGGTAAGTTTCTATGATCTGAGACGAATTTCTGGATATTGACATGTGAATTATTGGTGCACATTAGCTTGATATAAGAATGATTTGTTTAATTATCTTGGATAAAAATGAATTTGAAGAATGTATAAAACATTTGATATGGAATCGGAGACTTCCGAGACATACAATCATGTCTTTGCTTGCACTTGCTGTGATAAATTATCGACTTGTAAAATGGGTTATTGTAAACAAGGACCCTTATCCTGGATGGGTTCACCCACTGTTGGAGGTATGTCTTCATCATCTCATCTCCCTTTAGGTTGTTGTCCCAATATATACAGGATCTTAAACGAGTTCCCATTTCATATAAGATTTATGAAACAAGTTATGAATTATTTTAATTTTAACGAGCCTTTTGGCGAGTTAAAATTAAAAATAATTCATAACGAGTTTCATAAATCTTATATGGAATGGAACAAGTTTAAGATTCGTTTTATCACATAACATTGCAATCAAATTAGTAAAAATCGATTCAAATGGACATAGAACCGCCACGACGTCAGACACACTTTAGCGCCAAAACGTCATAAAATATTTGACGTCGTAATGTCGCGTCTCACACATAACATTGTGTATAAAAGAGTTTGTGTTTTACCTCTACAAAATAGCAGTTTATGCCAACTTTTTAACAAACCAACCAACAACAATGTTTTGTATAACGTGCATTATTTTTATAAGCTGTCACAAATAATAAGTTTATGACTCAGATCTGGGTGAATTTGTAATAAATAAAATAGTTTCAGTTAATAAACTTGCGTAGTGTTACAGGTTTAACTCAACCAATCAAAATCGTTCCAGGTTGTATTACACGTGTGTCATACAATAATATATTAAATGGGTGTTCGACACTGCTAACAAGGGATGTTATGTGATAAAACCTTATATGATGTGTTAATGGGACATAAATTCCCAATTCATTCAAATTGTAAGGAATGTGTTTAATTATCACTGTATTCGCAAATTCGATATAAATTTACATGTATAAATATCTCAAACATTATCGCTTGAGCTCAAGTATTACATGTTTTTCATTGTTGAATTTAATATTTTTATTCGATTTCCACCAGTTTTTGTTTATAATTGGATACACCTTGGTTCTTTCTGTTATTTAAGGGTAATATACTATTCAGGATTATAATAAGAATTCTAATACACCCGCACTATATAGCTAGTTTAAAATATCTCGTTATATTGAACGATATATCACTGTAATTTTTGCAACGTTAGGAGAATAAGCATTGCGCATTGCGCATTACGCATTGTAACGCATGCAACGTTAGGAGAGTAAGCAAAATGTGAAACTAACGCACACATCTGAAATCTTTCGCATTGAAAGATTTCAGATGTGTGCGTTAGTTTCACATTTTAGGGGTATTAGAATAGAAATAGAACATCGTTTACGGTGAATTATCTATAATATATCACGGTTTGTCGTTCAGTTGTTTACAATTGAACTCCAAACCGTGATATATTAAACGATAATTCACAGTAAACGATGTTCTATTTCTTAAATAAGGGAATGTGTCATTCAGGAACTGGATAATAAACAAACATAAGGTTATCAATCACTATATATATTTTATGACTACCGGTATATCCTGTATTTGTCTTCTTGCCATTGCATATACATTTTGTTTGTACAATCTTAGTATAGTTTAACAAAGTAAACTTTTCTTATTATCTTCTAGGTGTTGGAGCAACTTGCATACTGAAGTCTGCATTCAATGGTTCGCTGGACGTTGACATCTTTAACAATCTGAACCTGTCTGACCACACCCTGCAGTTATTGTCGACGTACTATGAGAAGGGGTGTGAAAGTGTATTTGTGCCCGGCATTCACCTAGAGAACTACGTGCCCCAGGTGGCCATCATATCCAACAAGGGAAAACAGGAGGAGGTCCCGAGTATGGTCAAACCTACAGGTTAGTGCTTACACATTCATTTAATGTGTTTATCCTTATTTTTGTAGCATTTATAATCAATTACTGATCAACATGAGAATAGTGTGTTTTAATAGTCTTCAACTGGGATTTATGTGCAGCATGAGAGTTAGTGCGTACACATTCATTTCATGTGTTTATCCTTATTTTTGTAGCATTTATAATCAATTACTGATCAACATCAGAATAGTGTGTTTTAATAATCTTCAACTGAGATTTATGTGCAGCATGAGAATAGATAGATAGTGCGCACAATTTGATTCCATGACCTCTGGGCCCCACCATAGAATAAATCTGATACTCAACCATTTGGTTTAATGGAACACCACTTCTTTATTCTTTTTCATTTGACTGACATGGGCTGGTTTTAAAATAGCTGCAGAGCCTATGCTTTATATTCTTAATTTATCACATAACTTAAAGGAGCCCTTTTATACCTCTTGTTTCTTGTTTATATTTATTATTGAACACTATATAAACATTTTGCAGTTCATTTTTTGGTGATATATCGCTTTCCGTGCTTTTTATCGCCAGTTAAAAAATCACCTGTTGACCGATACAATATCCGTATTCGCCTCCGGTTTATTTCCGCTGATTTCCGGTGTGTGACGTCACACAAAGTACCGCGCCATATCTGGCAGATTGACAACACAGACAGGTTCTCAATATTTTATTGAGATAACTTAGATCATACATTCTTGAAGTATTAAAGGCAACTGTCACTGAAAGTATGAAATACATAGGGATGAAATTGTTTATTGACTGCAGACTCATTTCTGAGAAAAGCTTGTTGCATCACAGAAGTTCAGGGATTTGCTGCAACAAGCTTTTCTCAGAAATGAGTGGAGTGCGTGGTCCAGTGGTAGAGCGCCGAACTCCTGATCGAGAGGTCGTGGGTTCGATCCTCCGTCGCGGCCACGTTATTTATCCTTGAGCAAGATAATTAATCCACATTGCTTAGTACTGGTTCTACCCAGGAAGCCATCGAGAGTGATTAATCTAAGTTGCAAGAACTTGTTTCGCAATCGATGTAAAATAAATATGTTTAAAAAATCACAGAAGTTCAGGGATTTGCTTTCCTATAACATGAAGCCGTGGCTTTACGTTTTCTCTGACCTAAAAACATGTCTACGAACGGCAAGAGGATTTTGTTAATGAACCGTCCTCCGACGTGCATACGCGTTTGACTTTTTAATGTGTGGATTTTCCGTAGAGTTTCTCTGCCCTAGACATAAACTGATACACTGATTTTTATAAATGTACAACTTACCTAAAATGATCATTTAAATAATTGTTATCCATTTCACACTAAAATGTTAATAATAAAAAAAAAATGATATGAAATACATTAGTTTAAATCTATTATCTAGGTACTATGCACTGTTTGAACGGCAAAATACAGGTGTCAGTGTAGTGACGTCTTACAAGAAACGTTTACACACGGTCTGAAATTGTCCACACGTTTTTTGGTCAAACGCAAGCCACATGGTGCATAATGTAAACGTCCTTTTGTAACAAACCCAGATGTCAAATAAATGAGACTAACTGATTGCATACTTTCATAGTTTGTCTTTGTTGTTGGTGTTTATTAACATATCACTTATTATGCGCCTATCAACGTTTTACCCCACTGAGGTGGCGGCAGGCATACACAGTGGGAATTAGACAAATGTACACATTGATCGCATAATTGTCATTCGAAGGTCTAAGGGTAAGAGTTATATAAATACATGTATCCCCATTCCATGTTCTGTCCAAGTTCTTCTCCAGAATACTCTATTTTTATCAATCGCGCTACAGGTATTGCTAATTCAAAGCATGTGTGTTACCTTTTTTCAGGCATTTTAATAAGACCTCACATATTTACCCCAATATTTTTTTTTTAATTATTTATATAAAAAACTGGACCAGTAAAATTATGTTCCGGTTTCTGACAAACCCCGTTTGGAAGGGCTGACCTCAAACATTGTATGCCAAATCTAATTTCTGTATCCTGTAATATATGATGATATCAACAAATACATGTTAGAAGTTTGTTTATCAGGTTACAAAATAATGAGTCGGGGCTTTTTTTCATGATTTTGGTAACATGACCCGTACCCCTGGAATTGGGAATTTTAACGCGATTTTAACGCGATTTTTCAGAAAATTGGGAATTTTAGCGCGATTTTTAATAAAATTCGGAAAAATATAAAGTAAAGCATTCCTTTCATAATTATATCTTTAATACTGTTTTTTGTACACCAAGATAAACAGAAGCATTTATTTAAGCTTTTGAACCCCAATCATTGGATTGGCACTCTTAAAAAAAAAAGATATATATATTTATTTTTTTTAAATTGGGAATTATTTCCTCTTCATTGGGAAAAAAAGATATGTTTTGGCATTGGGAATATGACCGAATTTCGGCTATAAAAACAGCCAAAAAAACCTGTGAGTGAAGAAAAAGATAATTCTCCATACTTATCTACCCTATTTGTTTGAGCAGGTAATGAGCCACATATATAATTGTATTAGGTATTATAATATAATGTCTAATTATAAGGTTTATATTCCCACCGCCATTCATTTTTCTAATGTTATAACCTCTTTTTTGGTGTAGATATTTATAAATAAGAGCTTTATAAAGTTATATTGGCCTAATTATGCTTTGTTCCATACAGCACTGAATTCACTACCACTGATGGTGAAATACACATGGTAATACATTTGATGCCATATAAGCTGGGTAAAAGTGGCTAAGTACTGCAAAATACCATAAATGCCATAAAACCCTTACTTGCCACCAGTGAAGTACTTCACTGTTGCCACTCAATCTTGAATATGCAGGGTCATAAAACTAACTGACTGTGTTACAGAAAGGTGATAACAGGATATCGCTAGGATCATAAAACCCTTCTTTCACTTGTTACGGAATACACAGTGTCATAAAATGACTTTGTTCTGGCTGTTTCAAACAATTTGGCCTAGAGGTTCATGTACTATAATTATTAAAAAAAATAATAGATTTATAGGACATTAGTGAAATTAGCAAGCAATAATCTGATCATGTAAATCATGATCAGATCAGATAAGCATTTATTGCAAAATAATAAAATAGATATAATAATTTTAATCAGCTTGAAAAAAAAAAGTACACTCTCAGAAACTGAAACATCGTAATTGTTGATTGTGTCTGGGCATCTGTGTGACGTCATCGCCGAAGTTGGACTTCGTGTAAACTCGTAATATTCCGGATTTTTTCCCGTTGATTTCCGTAAAGGTGTGCCGAGTGATATATGGGAACGTAATAATAACGAGTTTCGGCTGTGATTTTAACCGTGAGAAATATATCAATAGTTTTTATACAAATAGATCTATCAAATAAATATCAGTTATAAGGGTATTAAAGGGCTCCTTTAAGGTGTGGGTGTGGAATAACACCATTCTATATTTTCGATATACCACTAGTTATATAAGTGGAGTGCGTGGTCCAGTGGTAGAGCGCCGAACTCCAGATGGAGAGGTCGTGGGTTCGATCCTCACCGCGGCTACGTTATTTATCCTTGAGCAAGATAATTAATCCACATTGCTTAGTACTGGTTCTACCCAGGAAGCCATCGAGAGTGATTAATCTAAGTTGCAAGAACTTGTTTCGCAATCGATGTAAAAATAAATATGTTTAAACTAAGTTATATAAATGTGCAAATAAACCTAGTATGCACTGTCAAATAAAATTGATAATGACTATGATCCAATTCCCACGGTTTATGTCGGTTTCGCGTGTTAAAGCGACAGACAAAATGCAAAAAAAGTTGATATGTAAGTTATGTGATAAACAGAATCTAACATTCGTTCTCATTCATTATTGAAATTATTAAACTCGTTAGCAAAAATGATATAATGCTCGGCAAGAGCTTCGCATTATATCATTTTGCCAACTCATATAATAATGAATGATTACTCTTGTAAGATCCTCTATATATACCTATTAAACTAAAACTGCATTACTATCTAGATGAGATCCCCACACAGCAATACTACCCTCACTGCGAGTGCAAGGCTGACAAATCCGGGTTTGAATGTTCTGAGGGCGGCTTCCATCAACCCCCTGAGTTCCGCGTGGTGACGAGAGATATTATGCAAGACATCACGACCAAGAAAGATGGCAAACTGGATGAAAAGATTGGCGATTTCTACCTTTATACAGCAGATCAATATAGACTACATAGGTAAGTGTTTACGTTGTAAAACATGTTTTATGTCACCTGAGTAGCATGACAGAATACTTAGGGATCACTTTGTCTGTTGTCCATCTTCACTATTGTATCTGCAACCTGACCTTGGGCATTACTTGAAAAGTGTTTGACCTATGCTCATGGAACTTCACACACATCTTCATCTTACCCCAAGGAATGTTGTTAAACATGTCCAATAAATCTGACTTTCATTTCGGCAGATTTATGCCCCATTTCATAAACCTTTAACCTGCAATCTGACCTAGCACATGGCAGACGACACAAGTGTTCCGTGGAACATCCTTCTAGTTAGCAAATCATAATGAAATAAGACAAATATATATCTGATAAGGTTCGATAAGTTGTTCAGAAAATAAATATAGGTCATCTCTTATTGGGTGTGATTGTATATTACAAGTCTGCTCTAGAATTAAATTAAAAAAAAAAAATGTGATTTTATTTTTTCAGATATGGTGCATTTAGCTTTGGTACAGAGAGAACATTTGTCCCAGAAGATTTTGGCAAAGACAGTCCTACTTTGTTTAGGGCTCTGGCAGTGAGAGGAACAGCTGTGGTAAATAAAAATTGAGTAGAGATATGAGGGTAACTTTATGGTTGTTAAGGGCCCTGTCATTGAGACGAACAGCTGTGGTAAATAAGAATAGAGTAGAGATATGAGGGTAACTTTGTGGTTGTTTAGGGCCCTGGCAGTGAGAGGAACAGCTGTGGTAAATAAAAACAGAGTAGAGATATGAGGGTAACTTTATGATTATTTAGGGCCCTGGCAGTGAGAGGAGCAGCTGTGGTAATTAAAAATAGAGTAGAGATATGAGGGTAACTTTATGGTTGTTTAGGGCCCTGGCAGTGAGAGGAACAGCTGTGGTAAATACAAATAGAGAAGAGATATGAGGGTAATTTTATGGTTGTTTAGGGCCCTGGCAGTGAGAGGAACAGTTGTGGTAAATAAAATAGAGTAGAGATATCTGGGTAACTTTATGGTTGTTTAGGGCCCTGGCAGTGAGAGGAACAGCTGTGGTAAATACAAATAGAGTAGAGATATGAGGGTAACTTTATGGTTGTTTAGGGCCCTGGCAGTGAGAGGAACAGAGTGAGAGGAACAGCTGTGGTAAATAAAAATAGAGTAGAGATTATGAGGGTAACTTTATGGTTGAAATATATCAAAGCATAACTTTATGGTTGAAATGTATCAAAGCATAACTTCATGGTTCAATATCTCTTTGGTAGAAATATAGGTATAAAACTGTATTGTAGATGTTGCAAGAGCTAAATTTTAATACAAACATGGTTCAGCAGCAAGGCTTACAGCTGAACACATCGAACAAAGCGCTAATGAGGACCAATCTACCTAAGTCTTAATTACTTTTCTAATATGTAATGTTTGATACCTTTCTTCCAGGCCTGGTTCAACAACAAGGGTTATCACTCGATGCCTGTATACCTGAACACTCTTAACAACGCCATATTGAGGGCCAATCTGCCCAAGTCAAAGGGTCATCCTTCTGCTTTTGGTATGTATTAACCTTTTTTCTTGATTTGTAAAAAAACGTACCAAATAAAGAAACATACATTTTTATACACTCGCTTTTTTTATACTCTCACCTTTTTGTCCTGTCCCGTCGTGTCACGTCGCTTCCTGTAACACATTTTTATTACTTTCTTCAAACAGTTTTGAATAGGTTTTTCCCAGTCTTCATATACACATAACAACTGATGACATTATTTCCCTCTACATCACCCATTGTTGATTGCATAATTTATTACAGAATTATGGCCCTTTGTTTGACTTAGAATTTAAGCGGGGGTATTTATCACCTTTAGTGATAGTTCTAGTTAGCTCTACTGGCTTTCGTAATTGAGTCACAAGCTATCCTCCATGACCCCACGTCTCCCCCACACACACACCTCCAGTATTATTTTTTTAAATATTTTATTTTATAAAGTTACTTTGGTCATAGAAAAGAAATGTTGGAGCTAGAGACTGTAGAATTATGGCTGTTGAATTATTTAAAACTGCCATACTTTGCTTTGTTAACACTCTAGCTCCTGATCTTTATTAAACTTTGTCACACTGTTTATATGAATGACAGCTTGTCAATAACAGGTCAAATTCGAGCAGAAACAGCAGAATTGTGACCTTTGATGACCTTTGATTGAATGAAAATAGTTGCGTTTTGCTTATTTCCACTCTATGTCCTTCATTTTTATCTTTACCAGACTCATTTAGAATGTTTATTTCAATATAAAAGCTCTGAAAAGTTTAAAAACCTGCCATATTTCTTGCATACCGGATAAGGGTATCTGCATTTTACATGGGTGATGGAAAGCTCATCTTACACATGGGGGAAGATAAAAGTCGTGCGCTAATATCAACACTGAAAGTTGCATGAAATCATTGTGTAAACATGCAAAACATCAGTAGTTAGCGATGTCAATGCACGGAATGTAAATGATATGCAAGAAAAAGAATCATGAGTATCCGGTTCAGATAGGGAAATTCCAACCCTCGGTGTAACTGTTTTAATCTGAACGTCCAATAAAAACAATTATACCTTGTGTTGGAATTATCGATCTTCATCGGATACCCATGAAAGATTCTTAAATTGAAACCCTATCTTGACTCATCTCCCATTTCCCCCTCCCCACAACCCCCGACTCCCACCCACCTGTTTTAAGATCCATGGTTAGCCAGTAGAGTATCCACAGGCCCTCTTGTTGTTTATTCATTAAAAGATACACCTCATTACCGACTTTTGTCTCTTGTATTTCCAGGCATAACAGTTACCAATCATCCAATGAACCAGACTAACAATATTCTGAATATGGACTACATGTAAGTCAACGTATTTCTCTGGATTACCTGTTCTCATAATTAATATCTACTCTACTATATGTAATTCATAGGTCAAATATTGATGAACTCAACTACATGCAAGGCATGGTCACATATCTCTTATTAACTACATGTAAGTATTAGTTTGAATATCTCAGCTACATGTAAGTCATCTTAAATTATCTCGACTCAACTATAATTATGTAAGTCATAATTTAAAAATTATTCAAGAAGATACAATGGAACTTTTTGACCTTGATTTGCAATTTGTTGTAGCTTACAAGGTGCAGACGTGCTGATTGCCATATTTATCATCGTTGCCATGTCGTTTGTGCCGGCAAGTTTTGTTGTGTTCCTGGTTTACGAGAGGTCCACCAAGGCCAAGCACCTACAATTTGTGAGCGGCCTCAACCCCGTCATGTACTGGCTGGCTAACTATGTCTGGGATATGGTGAGGCGTACTATTGTCTTTCCATGATTCACCTAATTCAAACTGAGTCTGCTATTTAAATGTTTTATTGTGTTCAGCAATGTTCATAAAACTTCAACAAAGAAAAAATCATATTCTTAACTTTATAGTTAGGTTGTCCTTTCTGAAATAATCACATGCAAGAGAACACGCTTCTAGTTTATAGATACGTGACTTTCTACTGGTTTTTGTCAAGCTGATAGATAAAATTTAAATTTAGATTGATTTTGACATTTGGCTCTTTCCAGTATCTCTGACAAAAACAACGGTTGAAATGTTACACATTACGTGGTCCCTTAAGCGATGGGAAAGGTTTTATTAGCAGGATTGTATAACGGATATTTTGACTATAAAACAAGTTTAAAAACATTTTTTTACTGGAAAAATGCAATAACCTGTTTAAAATTACCTATTATTGTTTTAATTGTAAAATATGCCAACTTTTTAAGCCGAAATAAAGGTTTTATTTTATACCCCAGCCGACCCCGTTTTCGCTTCTTGGAGAAGGGGTTGGATGGGGTATGAAAGTTAATACTCGGACCACGAAATGAGCATTTGACTTTCAGTGACTTGGCATGGGTTATGTGAGCCAATTGCACATGGATAAAATAACACTTAAACAAGTAATCTTATAATAGTTTTATTATGTGGATCATTTGTTAAATTATTTTCATGTTAATTTATTTCATCCGCTACAGTGTAACTACGTGATCCCGGCGATGTGTATCATCGTAATATTGTTGGCGTTCCAGATACCCGCATACGTCTCATCAACAAATCTCCCATCAGTCATTGCTCTCTTCTTCCTGTATGGGTAAGTAAATACTAGGTTATTTGTTGATAAAAGTAGACCAAATTATGTGATTCTGTTGTTTTAAATGAGAATTTAAAGTTACCATTATGATAGTAAGGAGAAAATATCATATTATTATCTAACTCTCTATATAAATGGTTATTAGTCATTCTGACTGTTTCTCGCTGTTCACGTCACAGGGGTGTAACAGTTTGACCGTTGCCTTCCTGACAATGAACTGTTTCATGCGTGATCTGATGCACGAAGAATTATCCCCTCGACAAAACACAATTAACATTGACCGAATGATTTCCCTATAATCTAACCCAACAGTTAAATAATATATTTATTACATTTTAAATAAGTTAATGATTCAATTTATGATATTAACTGGCCCGTAGCCAGCCCTAAAATTTAACCGAGGCAAATCTTTTTATATGGATGTCGGGTGGCAAGCACATCGCGCCCCAACTCCCACCCGCTTTGTTTTCGACATGCAATTTCCTGTAAGTGCGTTTGGTTCGAAGCATGACAGTTCAATGATTGATTATTTTTTGATACTGAAGTTGTTTATATGTAATGTATGTACATTCCCAAAATTCTACTGAGGCAACTACCTCGGTGTGCCTTAGCGTAGCTACGGGCCTGATTTAGCGATTATGAAATATAATTAAATCATTAAACTTTTTTTTTTCTATAGGTTACTAAACTGATTCCCAATTTGCAATAACTGATTATATAGAGAATTAGGTAATAAAACATTTATTTCATGAGTGTTTTTGGAACAGTCCAAACTATTGTCCCTTGGTATCGAGGATGACCTGGGGATCTCTTGTCCTCAGACAACACTTTCCCAGGTCGTCCCCGATACCATGGGGCACTGAAATAACTATACTTTGGTGGGGTTGGGGATGAGTGAGGGTGTGGGAGGTGGGAGTAGCTAGTGGTAAGCCTGCTTAACTCATAACTGATGGATTGCTTGGTAAGGAAGGTATAGTTGTTGAGTGATCCTGGGTTGGTCTGTTATCAATGGAATGAAATTGTTTGGATAAAAAATATTGAATTTTATAACGAATGCTGTTAAATATAATTATACAGTAGGAAAAAACAATTCACAATTTGAAATTTAAACCAAAAAATCACTCAGCTAAAATAGAGTCCAGTATTGTTCTTCTACAAGGAGCCAATCGTACACGATTGTGATCAACCTCTTAATTCTAGGCGTCGCGTGCATAACATATCTGCATTTCTGTTGTAGATGGTCTATGACCCCTATCATGTATCCAGCATCATTCTTCTTCAAAGAGCCGAGCGCGGCATACATATGCCTGATTGTCATTAACCTGTTCACGGGCATCACGTGCATTGTGTCCAGCTTTCTGCTGGAACTCTTTTCATATGATAAGGTATGTATGTCCTAGTGTTAGTCTTGCCCATGCAGAATATCAGTGTCAAATTGATGTGGTCATTATCATCTCTGACCCTGATTTGTGTATTCCCAAGCCAAATATATGGTATTAATATGAGTAGATAAATTTTAGATCGTTTTCACATAAAATATTTACTGTGATTTCATTATAAGGAAATTGGCACACATCCATGCAATTTTGTGTCCTCCATTTTCTGCTGCAAACAGAGGTGTAGGATGAGGTAGTAAATTGAATTGACAAGAAGATGACACACGTGACATAATCAGGGGTATTGCAGTCGTCATAATATAGGAGATTTCTGCACTTGAAATCAGTGACGGCGTGTTTTTTTTCAAAATCAGAAATACCTCCAAATTGCTATTGAAAATATCGTGAAACTTCACGCCCAGCAAATAAATAGATTTTAAACTGTTATTGTTTTGTGTGAAATGAAAATACTTGTAATTGAAATAAATAAAATATACATGCATATATATACTGCCTGTTTCAGGCCCTGGAACATGTACATCATGTGCTGAAGGACGTGTTCCTCATGTTTCCTAACTACTGTCTAGGCAGAGGCCTAATGGATATCGCATTTAACCAGTACAAAAATGAATTCTACTTTAAAACGGGTAAGTGTTTTCTTGATATTGGGATCCTACACACCACTTAATGGAACAGGAAAAGTGGGTGGTCTGCCTCCATCACAAACAAATCGACCGTCATGTATAACCTTACATGTGTTGAAAATGACATAAAACACCATACAATCAAACAAACATCAAACAAACTTTATGAAACAATGCTTTTGGCTCTCTGAAAGCACAATGACTGTACGTTAGTCATTTTTATTTAACTTTTTAATCCTTACAGGAGTATACGTTGAATGTTGTCCATGTCTTTGCCATTGATTAGATCTGGTATATGTATTCTCCAAAAATATGTTCCTATTTCGTCATTTTGATTTTCTCCTCCATATAAAACTCTAGTTGATATCTTTGTCAGCCAGGTCATCAGTTAAATTTGACAATTTTATCACAAATATAGCATATTGAAAAAAACTTGATATTGGCAGCTGAAGAAAAATGGCTCGGAATGAAAAATGGCTCGGACAATATCGATACAAATTGTGACTGATCGTTAAATTATGTTAATACAGCGGTGATTGTACTGTTGTTACAGGCCAGTATGACAAGATGCAGTCACCAATGAGGTGGGACCTGATCACCAAGAAGTTGGTCGTCATGTCCATCCTGGGGCTCGTCTTCTTTATTATCACACTACTCTGTGAATACAGATTCTTCATCAAGTCAAGGTAGGTACCAACAGTACTTTGATACCATTTGTGGCTTACACGCTAGGGGTTTATACGGTCAAGTATATTTTTCTCGATGCTTGTGTTGCAAAGATATGAGCTGTAGGAATCAGATATTGTGTCCAATTAATTTAATGATCTTAATTTCGTTAATTTTCTTTAAAAAAAGTGTTTTTTGTGCTTTGCTTTGCGGAGATGGAAACTGAACATTTAAAACATACTTTATGAATCTACATTACAGTGAAATAACCTGTGTATAATTAATGTCATGCAACTTAGGTGAAAAAGTCATTATTTTAACTTTGAAGTGTGTAAATAACCTGTTCAGTTTATGTTAATGCTGAGTAGATGTATGTGTTGCCTTGTAGTTATCTGTTCAATGTTTGGTGAGTTTCCATACAGTGTAGCTGTTACTATTTCAACCATTTCATAATAATATTTTCACATTCATAATAATATTTTCACTTGTTATTTATTGTTGTTATACATTATCACGTTGTTCATGTTACTCACTGATTCACTTCAGGGATTGGTGTAATAATACGGGTGGGTAAGGGGTAAGGTGAGATGTGGGGAGTTGGGTGTGTTGTGTGGGGTGGGGTGGGGGAATGGGGAAAGAACAATGATAGAGGGGAGTTGGAAATTGGGAACTCTGAGGTGGGGAATTAGTGAGAAATGGGTGTGAGGGAGTAAAAACCCAATTCAGTTCAATTTCATTTACATCTTCAAAAGTATGATGAAATGCTTTGTTTTGAATCTTTAAAGTTTAAATTTGTCTTGAGCTTTTAAAACAAACCTTAAAGTCACATATTAATAACACATTTCTTATGGATTGTATTGAATGTGGTATTTTAATATTTTAACATAAACATGATGAAGGTATGATTTATCTTCACTAATAACTTGCAGGGTTTAAATTTATTATTCACCACATTCTGTTCACTTGAACTTGTTTCACACCATTTAGGATGACAAGATTTCCCTGAACTAACGAACACTTGGTCAAAAGACTACAGCATATCTAAGGAATTTAGTTTGAAGTGTTTATTATACCTCCACAAACGAAGTTTGAGAGGCGGTATATAGCAGTCACTGCAGCGGCGGTCTGTTGGCTGGTTGGTCGACAGGTCGGTCGGTCTGTTGAATCTTGTGGAGCGAACTACTTCTACCGGTTTCAAGATAAAGAATTGAAACTTTGTATACATGATCAACATGAAGTGTAGATGTGCGTGACACAATTTTGGTGTGACTCACTCAATTCCATGCAGAGTTATTTCACTTGTACTTAGTCAAAATTGCTATATTCAGCATATGCAATCTTGTGGAGCGAACTTCTTTTACAATTTTCAAGATATTGAACATTGTATACATGATCAACATGAAGTGTAGATGTGCATGACACAATTTTGGTGTGGCTGACCGCTCACTCAATTCCATGCAGAGTTATTTCACTTGTACTTAGTCAAAATTGTTATATTCAGCATATAAAATATTGTGGAGCGAACTACTTTTACAGTTTTCAAGATATTGAATTAAAACTTTGGTTACCTGATCAGCATGAAGTGTAGATATGCATGACACAATTTTGGTGCGACTCAGTCAATTCCATGCAGAGTTATTGCCCTTGCACATACTACACATTGCTTTATTCAGCATATGCGATGTTGTGGAGTGAACTACTTTTACAGTTTTGAAGATATTGAATTAAAACTTTGTGTACTTGATAAACATGAAGTGTACATGTACGTGACACAATTTTGGTGTGGCTCAGTCAATACCATGCAAAGTTATTGCCCTTGATCTTACTAAAAAAGTGTTTGCGGTGGTATTTATCACCTTCAGTGATAGTTCTAGTTTTAAAGTTAAGCAAAGTTTGAATATAATTTGCACATGTTGCATTTGTTTGCAAATTGTTTTGACCATATTCTTTTATTATTACAAAGAAAATTTTTGGGAAATGTAAATGGGAGGGAAAAGTAGCTATTTGACTTCTTCATTTTTTTTTACTGCATGCTGAGACATCTTACTAACTAATGTAACATTTAGTTCAATATGTAATGATATTTGTCTGTCTAAAGCATATTTAAAACAAGAAAAGTAGTCGTGTTGATAGGTAATTTTAATGGTGGTTAAGATACTGATAATAATGTTTAGCCTTCGCCTAAATAGAACGATATTAAAATCTTTTTGCTTGAAAACATACTTTTATTTGTATTTATGCATTTACATTTGGTTATTATTTTGCATTGTATATCATTACATATTGAACTAAATGTTACATTAGATAGTAAAGATGTCTCAGTATGCTATAAAAAATATAACGAAGAAGTCAAATAACTACTCTTCCCTCCCATTTACGTTTCCCAAAAAATTGCAATGTAAGCATATTTACTATATCCCTATTTATACATATATAGTACATTCATTTTCTTTAAAATGGAATTAAAAAACTAGCATTTTCTGATTTTGTATCACTATACTACATATGTCGTATGACATTGATGTCATGTGACGTTTTCAGCTACAGTATCTGTGAAAACAAAATAGTCTACCATATTGTGCTATATTCTTATGATGGCATTTAATAACAATCATAACTGGAGTAAGTGTTCTGGAAGCTTTTTACACTCCTGAGGCTAAACCTCTCGTGAGATCCTGCAGATATGGCATATCCACTCAAGGTCATACAAACTTCCAGAACACTTACTCCAGTAATAATCTTATTATATGTGTGTATTATTCAACAAGCAATGTAGTATGTTGATATTTGTATATTATTCCACATACGGTGTAGTAGATTTATGTTTGTATTAAATTGTTCTCTTGATTATACGACAGGCGTCACACTAAGTATGTGCAGAATAGCGTGACAGAGGAGGACATGGATGTGGCCGCCGAGAGAAAAAGGGTTCTAAGGGGCAATGGGAAAAAGGATCTCCTGAGGCTGGAAAATCTCACAAAGGTAAGAGAATTACAAAGAAAAATTACATTTGAAAGAGCAGGCGCATAGCTAGACCAGTTTTTGTCATACCCATGGTTGATCGCAATACTAACAAATGAAATGCATTATGTAGTTTTTTATGTATTACTTTTTAAAATGTTCAAAGGCAGATGCGTATCTGTGTCTAAGCAGCTACGCGCCTGAAAGAGTAAATAATTTACAATTTATAGTGTAAAGCAGTAATTTAGATTTCAAAGTTAGTTATTTTTATGCCTCGCCACAAATTAATGTAGCGAGTATATAGTGTTACCATTGTCTGTACGGATGTATTCTGTCCCTTCCATTTGAACATTCAAGTTATTGGTATTAATATAAAGTCTATTTCTCACACACCCAAAGCCATAGCACTTTCAAACTTCCCACCTGGTATCATCTACATTACAGTAAGTAGGTCAATATGAGTGACATTCACTTTATTTTAGCACTTTAATAGTCAATTTACATTCTAGTTTAACATTCAAGTTTTTGGTAAAGCCATTTATCAGACTTTAGAAGCTCTATTTCAAACTTCGCACATGTTTACATCTACATTACAGCAGTATGTTATTTCAAAAGTAGGTCAGTATGAGTGACTTTCAGCCCATAAGTAGGTCATTGTGAATGACAGCAAAATAAAGGTCACTGAGAATGACCTTGAAACACTTGCACACTTTTAAATGGTACACAACTTTGATATGTTATTGTGTGACTGACAGCACCAAAGTGGGACATCCTTGTCCCATGGACATAGTATCTAGTTGTGTTAGTTAGTTGAACGTTAAAAATTACGATTATGAATTTTCTTTCACTGAGAAATCCTGATCGTTCACTCATTGAATGTAATACATTTGAAAAACTTATTTTTATTCTTTCATGACCTTTTTGTTTGCCACTAAACTAAAACAGTCCTGTCAACTATATGGAGATGTTGACCTTCTGTTGACCCCTGTGATTCTTACATACATGCATATTGCAGGTGTACAAGACCAGGAGGGCAGGTCACCACTTGGCCGTTGACAAATTGTGTATAGGGGTGCCAGAGGGCGAGGTTGGTATTCTGATTTAGGTTACTTCTCTGCTGTTTGTTTAACTTCATTCATATTTTTAAGGGCGTCCGTGGCCGAGTGGTTAACGTCTCTGACTTGAAATCACTTGCCCCTCACCGCTGTAGGTTCGATCCCTCAGGGGCCTAGGAATCTTTATGTGAGGAAGCTATCCAGCTGGCTTGCGGAACGTCGGTGGTTCTACCCAGGTGCCCGCCCGTGCACGAAAATTACCCGGAGGGGCACCTGGGGGTCTCCACCAATGGAAGCTGGAAAGTCGCCATATGACCTTAGCTGTTGGGGCAACTATAAAATCCAATTCAATCAGTCATATTTTTAAATGAATTATTTTACAACTTTACATGGTGATCAGTTATTGTAACAATATGGGCATATATGTGTCCGATTCAGTCATCAGTTGTTTGATCTGCTTTAAAACAATTACATGTATATAATCATGTCTTTTGTCCATGTATGTTACATTAGTTCATCAGTAAATGTTATATTAAAAATCAACGGATAAAAAGAGAAAGATTCTAATGATTTGACAACAACTTTCAGTGCTTTGGTTTACTGGGAGTTAATGGAGCCGGTAAGACTACCACATTCAAAATGTTGACTGGAGACTTGAGGCCCACAACCGGAGATGCCTATCTCAACAGATACAGGTATTATTGATATAACTTATCTCAACAGATACAGTAGTTATTGATATAACTTTTCTCAACTTGTTCAGGTATTATTGATATAACTTATCTCAACTGATACTGTAAATATTGATGAAACTTAACATATACAGGTATTATTGATATAACTTATCTCAACAGATACAGTAATTATTGATATAACTTATCTCAACAGATACAGTAGTTATTGATGTAACTTATCTCAACAGTACAGATATTATTGATATAACTTACCTCAACATATACAGTAATTATTGATATAACTTATCTCAACTGATACTATAATTATTGATATAATGTATCTCAACATATACATGTATTATTGATATAACTTATCTTGACAGATACAATAATTATTGTTGTAGCTTATCTCAACCAATACAGTACTTATTGATATAACTTACCTCAACTGATACTATAATTATTGATATAATGTATCTCAACAGATACATGTATTATTGATATAACTTATCTCAACAGATACAGTAATTATTGATATAATTTATCTCAACAGATACAGGTAATTGATACAGGTATTATTGATATAACTTACCTCAACAGATACAGGTATTATTGAAATTGTACACATTAGTCAATATATCTTCATGTGCATGGGTAATTAATTTAAACAGTATTTTGACTTGTAAATAATTGATGCAGCATTTTGTTTTGCAAATGAAATGATATCTTGTGTTTGTTTGCAAATTAACTGCAGTATTTTATGTGCAAATTAATTGACATGGTATTTAATTTGCAAGCGATATGGTAGTCTAGTAACTTAGATGTGGTATTTATTCTGTTTGTGTAATTTTTTGATGTATATTGGTATACATGCTTGAGGCCTGTTGTATTGCAGTATAATTAATTGATGTATATTGGTATAAATGTTTGAGGCCTGTTGTATTGCAGTATAATTAATTGATGTATATTGGTATACATGCTTGAGGCCTGTTGTATTGCAGTATACTTAATTGATGTATATGGGTATACATGTTTGAGGCCTGTTGTATTGCAGTATAATTAATTGATGTATATTGGTATACATGCTTGAGGCCGGTTGTATTGCAGTATAATTAATTGATGTATGTTGGTATACATGTTTGAGGCCTGTTGTATTGCAGTATAATTAATTGATGTATATTGGTATACATGCTTGAGGCCTGTTGTATTGCAGTAATTAATTGATGTACATTGTCATATTGTTGTATTGCAGTATAATTAATTGATGTGTATTGGTATATATGCTTGAGGCCTGTTGTATACAGTATAATTAATTTATGTATATTGCTATACATGTTTGAGGCCTGTTGTATTGCAGTATAATTAATTGATGTATATTGGTATACATGCTTGAGGCCTGTTGTATTGCAGTATAATTAATTGATGTATATTGGTATACATGTTTGAGGCCTGTTGTATTGCAGTATAATTAATTGATGTATATTGGTATACATGCTTGAGACCTGTTGTATTGCAGTATAATTAATTGATGTATATTGGTATACATGCTTGAGACCTGTTGTATTGCAGTATAATTAATTGATGTATATTGGTATACATGCTTGAGACCTGTTGTATTGCAGTATAATTAATTGATGTATATTGGTATACATGTTTGAGGCCTGTTGTATTGCAGTATAATTAATTGATGTATATTGGTATACATGCTTGAGACCTGTTGTATTGCAGTATAATTAATTGATGTACATTGTTGTATTGTTGTATTGCAGTATACAGAAAGACATGTTGAAGGTACAGCAGAACATTGGTTACTGTCCACAGTTTGATGCTCTGTTTGATGAACTCACAGCGAGGGAACATGTTCAGTTATACAGCAGGCTAAGAGGAGTACCACCATCGGAGGAAAAACAGGTCAATAAGTTATTTTATGTATGATTGTTTGAAATCATTTAGTTGACACTCCTAATGTTATTTCTGAAAATTTCATCGTCTAGGTGTCAGTTTTCCAAGTTGTCTTATTTATTTAGCGTTTGTGTTGTGTACTATTTGATAACAACTGTGCAAGAAATCAGTCTTCTTCTAAACTGCCATACAAGACAGAATGATAATTACAAACCACCTCAGTGGAAACATTTTTGAAAGTACCGAATGATCCTCAAGATGCATGAGAGTCAAAATTCGTTCCACAATGTGAAACTACAGACCACAAAACTACAGACCACTACAGACCACAAAACTACAGACCACAAAACTACAGACCACACAACTACAGACCACAAAACTACATAAACTAGTACTGGTAATTGATTCTGATCTTTACTTTAATATCACAGCGTAAAACAGGAAGTATTAGTTGAACCCATGGTTGGACTGCACCACCAAGTTTGGTCTTATCCATTACAGGTTGTAGAGTGGGCTATGAAGAAGCTAGGTTTGACGCAGTATGAGAACAAACCCACGGGCACATACAGTGGAGGCAACAAGAGGAAGTTGTCCACGGCAATAGCTCTCATTGGCCACCCTCCCCTCATATTTATGGTACAAATTTGTGTCTCATTATATTTTCCTCCCAAACAGCATATGTTGTAACGGATGATAATAGGTGATTTTTTGTATTTTGTATTGTGTTTTTACGTCATTTTCAACACATGTAAGGTTATATATGACGATAGGTGAAATGTGATAGATGATATTATGTGATATTACAATATTGTATCAAGTTTTGGTTTCAATAAACGTATTTTGTAACTATTAAAACATATATATGACAATGGTTGTTTAAAGAAACAGTTGCTTCTTGCCCAGGTGGTACAGATACCTTGGCATTGGTTCGAAACTGGTATTAGTCTCTTTAAATCCATAATCTTGCATACATTTTCAAGCTTCTATTATGTGATTCTCTAGCATTTGAATTTCTCCATTTTGGAAAAAAATTAATTCTATCATAGGCGTATATTACTTCTACAGTACAACTACAGCCCACTACTAGCACCACCCCCTTCAGTATACTTGTTCTATACCGTATTTTGACCATGTTTGTTTCAACCCACTACTGGTATGGACCCCCCATTCCAGGCTCTTCCTTCACCTCCCCTCCACCCCCAACCCCTATGCCCCTTCAGTATACTTGTTCTCTACTGTATTTTGACCATGTTTGTTTCAGAATGAGCCCACTACTGGTATGGACCCCACATTCCTGGCTCTTCCTTCACCTCCCCTCCACCCCCAACCCCTATTCCCCTTCAGTATACTTGTTCTCTACTGTATTTTGACCATGTTTGTTTCAGAATGAGCCCACTACTGGTATGGACCCCACATTCCAGGCTCTTCCTTCACCTCCCCTCCACCCCCAACCCCTATGCCCCTTCAGTATACTTGTTCTCTACTGTATTTTGACCATGTTTGTTTCAGAATGAGCCCACTACTGGTATGGACCCCACATTCCTGGCTCTTCCTTCACCTCCCCTCCACCCCCAACCCCTATGCCCCTTCAGTATACTTGTTCTCTACTGTATTTTGACCATGTTTGTTTCAGAATGAGCCCACTACTGGTATTGACCCCACATTCCAGGCTCTTCCTTCACCTTCCCTCCACCCCCAACCCCCACGCCCCTTCAGTATACTTGTTCTATACCGTATTTTGACCATGTTTGTTTCAACCCACTACTGGTATGGACCCCACATTCCAGGCTTCCTTCACCTCCCCTCCACCCCCAACCCCTATGCCCCTTTAGTATACTTGTTCTTTACCATATTTTGACCATGTTTGTTTCAACCCACTACTGTTATGAACCCCACATTCCTGGCTCTTCCTTCACCTCCCCTCCACCCCCAACCCCTATGCCCCTTCAGTATACTTGTTCTCTACTGTATTTTGACCATGTTTGTTTCAGAAGGAGCCCACTACTGGTATGGACCCCACATTCCTGGCTCTTCCTTCACCTCCCCTCCACCCCCAACCCCCACGCCCCTTCAGTATACTTGTTCTCTACCGTATTTTGACCATGATTGTTTCAGGATGAACCCACTACTGGTATGGACCCCACATTCCAGGCTTCCTTCACCTCCCCTCCACCTCCAACCCCCACGCCCCTTCAGTATACTTGTTGTATACTGTATTTTGACCATTTTTGTTTCAGGATGAACCCACTACTGGTATGGACCCCCATTCCAGGCGCTTTCTTTGGGACCTGATTCTCAATCTGATAAAAGATGGCCGATCTGTGGTTCTCACATCTCATAGGTAACTTACTTGTTTGCAGACATACAATAAACTAACCATGTGGGCAGAGCATATTAAATTTATGTTGGTATTTTAAATCTTTCAAAAATAGTGCAAATGTTGTTATAAAAAAAAGACTGCCTTATCTGGAGATCAGAGCATGCCATAGTCTGCTCTGATCTGCAAATATTATATACCCAGATCTTCAAACGGATGAATGTTTAATACCATGAGGGTTTGTTTATACCAAGTACTAACCTTTCATATATAACCATTGTGTCTTCATGTGTAAATGACCTTGGATCCATTAACTGACTATTGACCCTGTATATAGATGACCTCTTTTATTTTGCTGACATCTGACCCTTTATAAAGCTGACAGTTTAACTAGCTGAAATATTTCAGTAGCTATATTGACATTTGAAGCTTTATATAAATGCACTTTTTAACCCTTTATTTATCTGACCTTTTAACTACTCGACAGTACCTATATATGTAGCTGATCTTTGAAGCCCTTACATAACTGACTACCTATAGTGAAACATTTGACCACCTGAAGTATTTTAGTATATGACCTTGGCCATATATGTGGCTGACCTTTGAAGCATTATGTAACTGACTATAGTGAAACAGTTGACCACCTGAAGTATTTCAGTATGATCTTGACCCTGTATGTAGCTGACCATTAAAACATTTTGTAACTGACTGTAGCTGATCTTTGACCACCTGAAGTATTTTCATAGCTGACCTTGACCCTATATGTAGCTGACCTTTGAAACATTATGTAACTGACTGTAGCTGACCTTTGACCACCTGTATTTCAGTACCTGACATTTACCCTATATGTAGCTGACTTTTGAAGCATTTTGTAACTGACTGTAGCTGACCTTGAACCACTTGAAGTATTTCCATAGTTGACCATGGCCCTATATGTAGTTGACCTTTGCAGCTTTATGTAACTAGACTTTGACCCTATATGTAGCTTACCTTTGACCCTTAATGTAACTGACCTTTGACCCATATATTCCAGTATGGAGGAGTGTGAAGTCTTATGTACGAGAATAGCAATCATGGTGAATGGCAAGTTTAAGTGCCTAGGCAGCACACAACATCTCAAGAATAAGTATGGCAGCGGCTACACGTTCAGTTTACGTCTGAAGGGACCAGATTACGAGCGTGCCCAGAGGCAGACACAGAGATTTGTGCAGCAGAATTTCCCAGAAGCCATCATTAAAGAATGTCACTATAATTTATTACAATTTGAACTAAAGTGCCAGAATATATCATTGTCTCACGCATTTTCAAAATTGGAGGATGCACAAAAGGACCTAAATATAGAAGACTATTCCATCAGCCAGAATACGCTTGATAATGTGAGTAGTTTGTTTGGTTTGTCTATTCATTTGGCTTTAAGAAAACCACAGACCTAATAACAAAAAGACAGGAAACGGAAATTTATCTCGATTTCACGTGGGACAGTGCCGAGATTTTTTGAAATACTGCCCAACTTGCATCACATATCATACAGATTTTATGCATACATGTTATATTCAATGCCTACCACAAGTTTATTTTCCTTTCCATTTTTGGTATTTTTTTAACATTTTTAACAAGAAAAGGAGTACACTGAACATCTTCATTATGTAAATCATAAGATTCTTAATAGAAAAGCCAAAAATGATGATAGTTCATTTTAAACGTTTTTAGCTCAACTGATCAGAGATCAGCGGAGCTTATGCCGTGGTGGGGTGTCCGTCGTCCGTCCGTCTTTCCGTCTGTCCGTCTGTCTGTCCGTAAACTTTTATTTGTAGCGACTTCACAGCTGAAACTACTGGATGGATATTCATGAAACTTTACAGAAATGTTGCCCATAAAGTCTAGTTGATCCTAGCAAAAATTCATGTTGATGTGAAATCCAAGATGGCCGCCAAAGCTAAAAATAGAGTTTTAAAATACAAGTTTGTAGCGACTTCTTCTTGAAAACTATAAGTGATATTGATATGGGACTTTTTCTAAAATGATCAGCATTACATGATGTTGATCCTAGTCAAAAATCGTTTTGATTCAACGTTAAACATGGCTGCCAGCGGCCATCTTTGTTTACATAGAGTTATATAGTAAAAACTTGTAGCGACTACTCCTCTGAAACTACTTGGCGGATTGTCATGAAACTTTACAGGAATGTTGCTCTTGATGTCTAATTGATCCTAGAAAAATTGCAGGTCGGCCGGAAATTCAAGATGGCTGTCACAGCTAAAAATAGATTTTTAAAAAATAAGTTTGTAGCGACTACTTCTTGAAAACTATAAGTGATATTGATATGGGACTTTTTCTAAAATGATCAGCATTACATGATGTTGATCGTAGTCAAAAATCGTTTTGATTCAACGTTAAACATGGCTGCCAGCGGCCATCTTTGTTTACATAGAGTTATATAGTAAAAACTTGTAGCGACTACTCCTCTGAAACTACTTGACGGATTGTCATGAAACTTTACAGGAATGTTGCTCTTGATGTCTAATTGATCCTAGAAAAATTTCAGGTCGGCCGGAAATTCAAGATGGCCGTCACAGCTAAAAATAGATTTTTAAAAAATAAGTTTGTAGCGACTACTTCTTGAAAACTATAAGTGATATTGATATGGGACTTTTTCTAAAATGATCAGCATGACAAGATGTAGATCCTTGTGGAAAATTATTTTGATTCGACGTTAAACATGGCTGCCAGTGGCCATCTTTGGTTACATAGAGTTATATAGTAAAAACTTGTAGCGACTACTCCTCTGAAACTACTTGACGGATGTTCATGAAACTTCACAGGAATGTTGCTCTTGATGTCTAGTTGATCCTAGAAAAATTTCAGGTCGGCCGGAAATTCAAGATGGCCGCCACAGCTAAAAATAGATTTAAAATAAATAAATTTGTAGCGACTACTTCCCAAAAACAATAAGAGATATTGATATGGGACTTTTTCTAAAATGATCAGTATGACATGATGTTGGTCCTTGTCGAAAATCGTTTTGATTTGACCTTAAACATGGCTGCTTTGTTTACATAGAGTTATATAATGAAAACTTGTAGCGACTACTTCTTTGAAACTACCTGACGGATTTTCATGAAACTTTACAGGAATGTTGCTCTTAATGTCTTATTGATCTTAGCAAAATTTCAGGTCGGCCTGAAATTCAAGATGGCCGCCACGGTTAAAAATAGATTTTCAAAAAACAAGTCTGTAGCGACTACTTCCTGAAATCAAAATCAATCAGTAGAGCTTCAAGGTCATTGACCTCTTGTTTTATAAATGTATTTTTTGAAAATTTATTTTTTTTATCTGGCAGTTCAATGAAATAGAGTCTATCCACTGTGCACTTAAAAGTGTCAGTGGAATCCACATGATAGTAAGAATATAGTGATACAGATTTGCTCTGTATCTTCTCATAATGCTGTTTTAAGATTTAATTAAAACATGTTTTAATAAAGTCAACTATCTTTGAAACTTACCATAAAACAATTTAATATAGATTGAAAACTCTTCCTTCTACTTGTCACCAATGCGTCAATCGATACTTGTTCATCTATACTTACATGTGTTCATCATGTTCATCTGTACTTACATGTGTTCATCATGTTCATCTATACTTACATGTGTTCATCATGTTCATCTATACTTGTGTTCATCATGTTCATCTATACTTACATGTGTTCTTCATGTTCATCTATACTTACATGTGTTCATCATGTTCATCTATACTTACATGTGTTCATCGTGTTCATCTATACTTACATGTGTTCATCATGTTCATCTATACTTACATGTGTTCATCATGTTCATCTATACTTACATATGTTCATCATGTTCATCTATACTTACTTGTGTTCAGGTGTTCATTAACTTTGTGAAGCAACAAATGGAAATCGTTCAAGAATCAGGTAATTCCGAGGACAATAGTCCAGCTTCCCAGCAACCAAGGTCACAGAGGTCACGAACATTGTCGTCTGCTGTACCCAGACATGCAGACGACATTGATGAAGAATTACTAAGGGACCTAACCATTCCAGATTGTGGTTTAGAGACAGACGATGATGATGAACCCTTGTTAAACTTTGATGGAACTGGGGTGAGTACTTCTGTAATGGAAACATGATGATGAGATGTATAGGCTAAATAAAAATATTTTCTGAAAATCATTTAATTTTGTTGTAATAAAAATTCTGTTTTGTCAATTCAGTTGCCACCCATCCTTATAATAATGTATGTAATACATTGTATGTTATTCTAACACAACCTCCGCAGTCTTTCATATACACAAAGAAGAGAGACAGCTGTATGTTATTTTACAATAAAATACAGCTGTTCCATTAATTCCCTGCGTAATTGGAAGCGCCGCGTTACATGACATCACTTGGTAAATATACGTCAGGAACTGAGGAAGACAAACTCAACAGTAATTTTAATGAAATGTTAATTACAACAAACTTGCCATGCTCCCAAACTGTGCACACCCCGATATAAACCCATTATATGCATCAGTACATTTAACATTGATAAGCATCTTGAACAAGCTTAGAACGTTTGACGCATACAGCGCAAGCAGCCTGATTACCTTGACTTCCGAGATAATATATAGTGCCCCAACAATAGCGTAAACAATGGGGTTATTGTCGTGTTAGAATCAATATGTACCTGTATTTTATCGGTGAATAAAATAGAGTTAGTATTTTATCGGTGAATAAAATACAGTTAGTCATTCGGATGCGAGTAATTAACTCAATTATGCTAACGCACTCATGATTTAATTACCACGCATCCGAACTCCTAACTGTATTTTATTCACCGATAAAACACAGGTACATATTTATTATTACTTAAATAATGGAGCCTTCTATTCTCATAATTTCTCTTTCAAATATTGTTTTGTCAGACTTTTGTAATTATAACTCTCTCTTCATTATTGCAATATAAGCTTGTCAGAGAAGAAGATTTTTTTAAAGATTTTCGTATATAACTCTATGTAAAACTGTGTTTTCAATGTTAATGTCGGTCTGGTTAAACAGCATATGTGGTTATAGGTAGAATACATGTGGTGAATGGGGTGACACGGGTGCCTGGAGCACCATTTGAGTTTGATTTTAACATTCCTTATATCCTTTTCTTGTCTTCACCTACACCTAATGGCAATAGTCATGTGTCGTCCATTCTGAAACAATGCGACACACATGCCCCAGAGAGCACCAGTCTAGTTTAGTTTATAATATAAACACAATTATATTCTATTTTCAGAATCATCTGACAATGTTAAGTATGGATCCTGTAAATGTATAACAGAGCAGGACATATAAAACTATACGACAGAGTAGATCAAGACAAAGAACACAGGAAATCCTTGACCAATTTACATTCTTGGACTAGTCAAAGATATTCATGGTTTCCAATAGCAACTATCCAGTGTCTCTTCTAGTCATGTGTTTTAACTCTTCCATAAACAGATCTCATACCTCATAAAACATGATTTCTGTGCAATCTAGTGATTTATACATATTTTTGTTCGAGTTTTTCAATATTTTGACATTATCATGTTTTTTAAATGCTACTTTATGGAGAATGTGTTATTACCAAACACTGGCCAGCGATGCGAGGTGTATTTAAAGTGTACAACCAAAGCCATGCTTCGATGCAGAACAATGCTAGGGGTACCCAAACTAGTACCGTCAATTAGGCATACATAGAGGCATCATTTTGTCTAAAATGTAAGTGTATTATAGGCATGCAGTCCTGTATTTATACAGTGGTATATACAGGGAAGATTGTTATTTAGAATTGAGTTACCTTTCTTTTTTTAAACTGGTATGTTTGATTGTACCAGGGTCGTCGCAGAAGTATTGAGACTTACACTGGTATGTTTTGTTTGTGTGAGGGTCATCCCAGAAGTATTGAGACTTACATTGTTATGTTTGCTTGTTCGAGGGTCATCCCAGAAGTATTGAGACTTACCTTGTACGAGGGTCGTCCCAGAAGTAATGAGTCTTACACCGGTATGTTTGCTTGTACGAGGGTCATCCCAGAAGTAATGAGTCTTTCACTGGTACATTTGCTTGTACGAGGGTCGTCCCAGAAGTAATGAGTCTTACATTGGTATGTTTGCTTGTACGAGGGTCATCCCAGAAGTAATGAGTCTTTCACTGGTACGTTTGCTTGTACGAGGGTCGTCCCAGAAGTAATGAATCTTACACTGGTATGTTTGCTTGTATGAGGGTCATCCCAGAAGTATTGAGACTTACACTGGTATGTTTGCTTGTACGAGGGTCGTCCCAGACGTAATAAGTCTTACACTGGTATGTTTGCTTGTACGAGGGTCATCCCAGAAGTAAAGAGTCTTACACTGGTATGTTTGCTTGTTGGTATGTTTGCTTGTATGAGGGTCATTCCAGAAGTAATGAGTCTTACACTGGTATGTTTGCTTGTACGAGGGTCGTCCCAGAAGTAATGAGTCTTACAATGGTATGTTTGCTTGTTGGTATGTTTGCTTGTATGAGGGTCATTCCAGAAGTAATGAGTCTTACACTGGTACGTTTGCTTGTATGAGGGTCATCCCAGAAGTAATGAATCTTACACTGGTATGTTTGCTTGTACGAGGGTCGTCCCAGAAGTAATGAGTCTTACAATGGTATGTTTGCTTGTTGGTATGTTTGCTTGTATGAGGGTCATTCCAGAAGTAATGAGTCTTACAATGGTATGTTTGCTTGTACGAGGTCATCCCAGAAGTAATGAGTCTTACAATGGTATGTTTGCTTGTACGAGGGTCATCCCAGAAGTAATGAGACTTACAATGGAATGTTTGCTTGTATGAGGGTCATCCCAGAAGTAATGAGACTTACAATGGAATGTTTGCTTGTACGCGGGTCATCCTAGAAGTAATGAGACCAGTATAATACCGGTAACTGTCAAACATTTCATTACCAGTTACATGGTGCAGACGTACCTCTTTCAAATATTTCAAATAGTGTATGAGTGTGCCAGTGGTATCAGTTCTGGGATGACGGTCGTGGTTAATAATTTTGTGATTGATAAAAATGTAATGTTTTTTTTTAATGTATTGTTTATACTTTAAATTTAATATGCTAATATATTTATTTCACTGCAATCTCTTAGGGTTAGATTAGAGATGCTTAGTTGCAGTCTCTTGGTGATAACTTTAACGCTTATGTGTGCTCATTTTAAAGCAATAATTTATTTATTTAGCCTGTAATTTAGTGATAGAAAATATGCATTTATAACAGTTGTGTTTTTTCAAGTGCTAAAGCAATAAATTCTTGGATTCATTGGTCTCTCATAAATATGCTCACAGTCAGTGAAAAACGCACCACAAAATAAATCCTTTTAAAAGTTGAAATAATATGAATAAAATATGATAAAATCCAATGTAATGAGTCAACATTTGACATTTTTACGTGCATATCGGAATAAAGTGCATTCCACATTGTTGTTATGAAATGCAAGTGCATTTTTGGGTTTCTTTAGTTACTTCGCACAAAGAAATCATTTTCTCAGAAACATTCATTGCATAATAATGTCAGAAGTCAAACAATAAAAAGACCAGTAAATTCGATTGGAATTTATTAAGAGACAAATTAATGCAGCTTGGAACAGTTTTCTTTTCATGATTACCCATAGTAAACTGTTAAAGGGCAAGGTAAATAACTGCGTAATTGCTTATCATAAAAGCCTATCAATAAAGATTAAAAATTAAAAAATATTTATTCAGCAATTTTATTCCAAATGGTTTGCGTATAATCCAACAGCATAAACATGGAGTTAATGGTGCGTTTTTATTGACCGTTGGTATATAAATAATTGGGATCTTAGATCTCTTGCAAATATAGCAGTCTTTGTGAACCATCTCTTACAAATATAACAGGTCTTGGAACCATCTCTTACAAATATAACTGTCTTTGGGAACCATCTCTTACAAATATCTCTTACAAATATAACAGTCTTTGGGAACCATCTCTTACAAATACAATAGTCTTTGGGAACCATCTCTTACAAATGTAACCCATAATTGGGATCTGTAGATCTCTTATAAGTATATAAATCATTGGGATTCATTGGTAAATCATTTGTTTTACAATCCTTGAGATCCGTAGAAATGTCACAAATAGAATCCAAAGGAATCCAGTTCTCACAAATTTACTGTACAATAGCTTTAATAGTTAATATATTTGATCTCTCACAAATTGAAATATTTGTGATCCATATATCTCATGCAAATATGATTTGTAAAATCTGTCTAGATTTACTTATTGAAGTATGGGTACAATAAATCTGGGTTGTATTTTTTTACAAAATTATCTGACCTGATCTTTAAAGTTAGAATAAGTTTATTGCTAACCTTAACGGAGATGATATAGACTTTGTGTCGAGTATTAATGTATAATATTACTGTCAAATTTGTGCATTAAATCACCAGATGTACCCAGCTGTTATTAAAAACAACTGATTAGAAATATATGCTTAGTTAAAAATGTTTGCTAACCTTTTTAACTCTTGTGTTTAGATAACAAAGTTCTATACATAAATCAATTGGATCTGCACGCTACCTGTTGTATGCTTAGTGTCACTGCAGCGTAGAGGGGGTGCAGCATAATTAGTACATATTTATTTGGCACAGTGTGTAAAGTTTAATTCTAATTCATTGATTTGATAGCGTAATTCTCTAAGTGGTAGCGCTACCGAGTACTTCGTCAGCTGTTTCAGTTTATATTTTAATAAGCATATTCTGCCTTTAATAGACAATATTTAATGTTTTCATTTACATGTAAGCTTATATCTCTACAGCTATACGTTGTAAAAGGTTATGAGACTTCAGACACATGTTTACCACGAAAGGATTACAGAATTGTTTAAGTTCCCCTAACTCAAAGTTCTATTTTTTTGCACTTATCTGCGTTTCACTGTCCACAAGAAATGTTTTAACTCGCCAGCAAGGAAAATGCATATGTTTTTGCGCTTATCTGTCTTTCATTATCCGTAAGAAATGTTTTAAGGGCTGTGAAAACTAAACAGCAAGGAAAACTTGTTTGTTTTTGCACTTACCTGTCTTTCAGTGAGAATTTTATTATACATTTGTATATCGACTGGACACAGACAATATGTGTTTTTGGTTATATGTGAATACCATGTTTATTTTTATTTATGAAGAATATTGTGTGATACAGTTGTGTGTGATAAATTATTGTGTAGTTTATAATGTATAGATTTTATTTGTAGTAAACTGTTGGTCTGGACATGCTTTGCATATTCTGTCTGGATAATAGAATCAGTTATGATTAGTTTAAATTTGTCCTGATAATGGCAAAATTGTTCTTGACATAAGTATTTTTTCCATACAAGGTTACAGAAGGGACCTGTTTCCTTCAGGCTCATGTTTTTCAAGGCTCGTGTTTTTCGCTATACATTGATTAACTTGTATTATCATTGACAAAACATTATTAAGTTTTATTACATTTGAATTGTTATTTAACTCTTAGCCTGCCAAGGGCAATTACTACAGCCTTTGCAGCCAGTGTAAACCCAGATCAGCCTGCGAGTACCTGAGCAGGGTTTACTGACTGCCTGGCTGCTCATCTGTCATTTAACCAAAACACCCCTTTGTAACATAAATGGAATGGTCTTAATTTAAAGAAAAGACAGTCCATTATACATTCATAGTGGGCTAGGGGTTAATCGAGACATTGTTCATGTTATATTGAGCCGCCCCAGAGACTGCAAGGATACATAAGAATCCGGAAACCCTGAACTACTCTTATTATACAATGGATACTGAAAAAACGCGATGACCTGTTTAAAATTACTTATTAAATGTTTTAATTTTACAATTTGAAGACTTTTTAAGCCGAAATTAAGGTTTTATTTCATACCACAGCCAACCCCGTTTTCGCTTCTTGGAGAAGGCGTTAGATGGGGTTAGATGGGGTATGAAAGTTAATACTTGGACCTCGTAATAGGTAAGGAAGTTAAAATGCTCGGATGATAGACTGCAATACAAGGAATCATCCAGTTTATGTCCATATCTTATGGATGAGGCTAAGGGAAATGTCTTGCCAAAGGACATACCAAAGTTACCCAGTGGTGCCAGTGAAGTTTGAATCCATGATCTCTAGATTCATAGTTATACCCCCGCTTTCACAAAGTGAAGTGGGGGCTATTTAGGAATCATGTTGTCCCCAACTTCACGTCGCGTCCTGTAACACATTTTTAATACTTGAATATCTCAAACCCTTTTGAATGGCTTGTTCCCAAACTTCATATACTCATAACAACTGATGACCTTATGTCCCTCTACATCACCGTCATTGATTGCCTAATTTATTACAGAATTATGGCCCTTTGTTTAATTTGAATTTTCTACTCTAATATTGTATATTGTCTAATATTGTATAATATTGTGTAATGACCTGATAACAACTGATGACCTGATATCCCTGTACATCGATCATCATTAATTGTCTAATTTGTTACAGAATTATGGCCCTTTGCTTAATTTGAATTTTCTACTCTAATATTGTATAATGATTTTTTTTTTACAGAATTATGAACTTTTGTTTTACTTAGAATTTATTCCACATTAGCAATATTTTAGACATTCATTATTCTTCATTTTGCCCATCATCGGCTATAGCACAAAAGCGGGGTATTCATCACATTCGGTGATAGTTCTAGTTGATTTTGCTGTCCAATGGGCCACCGCTTCTATAGATGAATTCCAATGATATATGAGTAAAAAGGTAAATGTATACTACACAGAGATTTATATATACAGATGAATTTCACTTAAGTAACCATTTCTTAATAAAAATAAATGAAAATAAATGTTTATTGAAACTTTTGGTAGGTTATATTGTAATGATTCACTCACCGTCTCCGTCAGACTTGCGACTCTGTTTTATAGTATGTTACGCCATCTTACCGTGTGACTTCTACCATAAGGTCAGATTAAACAGTATGTAAACTTGCAAAATAAACTTCTATGGAATCTTTTCTGGTTTGACAGTTGTTTGTTAAATGCTTTTTTTCCCGTCGAGCTTATGGTATGTATCACCAAAAGCTGATGTGTTGCATACCAAATTACAGTCACAAATATTTTACTCCACAACTTTGGACAAAGAGTGAATGTTGAACATCTAGAGAAAAACACAATCACAAAATAATTTTCTGATACTGCATGTAAAGGATTTGCTTTGAGTTTGTTCTACGTTTATTATATGAAGACTTTCGCATATACAGTACTATCCTTCATGTATTAATCCTGAATTTACCTGTGCATGTAATCTGGTTAATATCAGTAGTTTGTTATTTTGCATTAGATTGATAGAATACATGTATGTAGGTCACTTCCTGTATTGTTATAGGAGCCCTATTAGACAGTAGAGAATTCTCATGCCCTCTTGGCCTCTTGTTTTAAATGTTCACTGATTGCTCAAGCATTGTTTTAGCTTGGCATCAAAAAGCTTCCAAAGTAATTATTTATTTATTTTTTCAGAAGTTCAGTCTTATAAGAAACTATCTTTTAAAGTGCACCCTGCCTAGATGTTCTGCATGCCATACTTGTGCTCGCAGATGTAGAAGATGTGACATATATTCCTCTATAATATATTGTTTTATCAATTGTTTCATCATATTCTTTGCAATATGCATTTTTGTTTTCAATAGTTGATCGCGTTCCCAACTGAGCTAAAAGACATACTACAAAGAAAACTTAATGCGCTAATGGATGTCACGTGATCAGCAGAAATTGTAAATAATTCTGTCTCACATTGTTTACAAAAGTTATTTTTTCAAAATCATGAATGCTTTGCTACAGACTTATCTGGGTCTATGCTCATGTTTTAATGTATACATTTGGCTGAATAAAAGTCAGACAGTAATTTGCTTATGCTCAATATCCGCTTCCTTACGGACAGTGTCCCTTTAAGTATCAAACTTAAATGTCCACACATTCAGGACGATTACGTTATCAAGAAGGTTATTGGTCCCTGTAATAAGAAGCGTCCGTCTTCCACTTTCCATTTCCTTATAATTTTGCTTTTTTAGGCCTTTTTATGATGAAAATTAGAATGAATGAATGAATGGTGTTTTACGGCACGTCGACACATAAATTAAAATTAGAACTGTTGAAGTTAAATGTTCATTGAATGTATCTTTGCTCAGGTTGGTATCTCATATTTTGATCTCTGCGTTAAAGGGACCAAAGTGAGACTTTTTTTTCCACCCCCATTTTCATACTCCAACCAAACTTCCGCTAAAATGTTTTCTTTAAAACTACACTATGAAAAAGTAAAAGAATATCTTATTTTGTTATTAAAGAGAGTGTTGGCATATATTCAAACTCACTTTATTATTGAGAGTTCTGAAAAACTTGCACAAGGGTGACGGAGTTATCAAACTCGCACGATGAACAAAAAATATATGATCAGTTGAAGGTTATTCTGAAACGGATATGAAACTCGCCATTTTAAGAACTATGACATCATAGTACTAAATTACCATATATGGACTGTTTATACATATGAATGTTCTGAGTTATAGGAAAGAAAATCATGGTAGATGTATGAAAAATAAGTATAGTAATGTGTAATCATGGGGTATATGATATAGAATTATCATCGAATGGTCATATCTTCTTTGTTTATTATGCAAGTTTGACAATTCTTACAACCTTTTCCAAACTTTATTTCCTTTAATAACTTTTTAAACTATTTTTTAATTATTTTTTTTTTAATTTAAATTTGCGAAAATTACAATTTCCATGTGTGTATTGAACAATGATTGGTTGTAATATAGGATGCCCTTCCTGGAGATTAGTAGATTAAACAAGTTTAATTTATTGAAAATTTCAATTATACAAGTTTAATTTATTGAAAATTTCACAAGATCAGAAATTATACAGCACTTCTACACTGTGTAAGCTTTGAATGCTCTCATGTGTTTCAGAGTGACATTATTATAGAATTCTACCTTAATTTAATTTCATAGATTTTTATACCCTTGCTTTTACAAAGTGAAGTGGGGGCTCTGCAGGAATCACGTCACATCGCGTAACACATGTTGGCGCATCCCGTTGTGTCCCGTCATGTAACACATTTTTATTACCATCATTTCTCAAACAGTTTTGAATGAGTTGTTCCCAAACTTCATATACACACAACTGATGACCTTATGTCCCACATCACCTATTGTTGATTGCATTATTTATAATAGAATTATGGCCCTTTATTTGACTTAGAATTTAAGCGGGGGTATTCTTCACCTTCAATGATAGTTCTAGTTTCTCTGCTATATCAACAACATGATCCGGACAAAGATATAGAGAATGCTCTGTCGGTGCCTTTACAGTCGTGTTAATTAGATGAGACTGTCGTGTTGATTAGATGAGACTGTCGTGTTGATTAGATGAGACTGTCGTGTTGATTAGATGAGACTGTCGTGTTGATTAGACGAGACTTAGCAAATGAAGAGTACCAAGCTATTCAGTGTTTTTGTCACAAGCCTTATAAACTTGATAGGACGCGTTATCCACATTTCTGTTTGGCTTACTAGTTATAGCTTTAAAGCAAAGCGGTACTCTGCAGTTCTGCAGGTAAGAAAGTTCTAGGCCCATTCTCCATATTTTATCTTGATGTAAATGGAGGATGAGCCTGGCACACTCATTACTGTTAAGCGCCATATAACCTTTCATGTGTTGGTGCGCCTTAAAACCCAATTCAGTTCAATTATTTTTGATGCATTATAATAATTCTCTACTGTAATATCAGGAAACTTTTGTTTTCTCTATTTAACTTACATCATGGTATAATATCCGAGAGGTTTAGTTATTTATCATAAATCATGTGACGCGATTTAACCAATACCAGTAAATACAGTAAAACGTATAAATATAGGTATAAAAATCGAACAGGAAAAGCCACAAACACACAGAGAAACAAAGAACAAATTTAAAGATGAATAAAAAGGCCAAATAAGACATCACAAACACAAAAGGGTTGAAGTTGGAATTATAATATGGATGAATATTGAATGTTTAGCTTATTAGTGTTTAGCTTACTATGTAAGAATTTATATTTTAAAGTTGTTGTTTATGAAAATCCACGATGATGTTGTTGGAGTTTTAAGTTGTGAACTATTGTGTTGTGTTATTGTACAGTGATTATGCCAGTATAGAACATTTTACATCATGTCGCCATATTTTCAATTCAATTCAAACGCGGAAACGTGTCTCCATCATTAATGGAGTGTCAACTATAAAATTTGTAGCAACTCTGCAGTTCCGCAGGTTAGAAGGTTCTAGGCCATATTTTATCTTGATGTAAATGGAGGATGGGCCTGGCATGTTCATTCCTGTTTGGTGCCATATAATAACCTGGCCCATATAAAAAAAACACCAATTCAATTCGATGTAGGCACTTGATCAACCAAACGTGAACATAATATTTTATTGGGTCGTACAGCTCAGTCAATAATCAGAGTAGTTTTATTGGGACCTTGGCCATGACTAAACGGGTCATAAACACAGTAAGTTATGTTTTTGCATCTAGCTGTTCTTAGGAATTGCATGCACTTGATAAACCAAAATTGGATCGTAGTTTGTATTTGGAATAGTGCATCTCTACTACACAGAGCACAGCCACAAATGACATCGACGTTGAATCTTATGGGTCGTTAAAGAAAGTACATCAGGATTGGTTTTATTTTTAAAATTGTTCAAATACATTATTTAGGTATTTAATTGATAAAAATAAACTAAATGAGCTATAATACACCAAAAAAAATTACGCTGACATATAAAATAAACGACCTCAAGAAGGTACTTCCTAACTGTGGTGACGTGCCAGGGATTGCTATTTTAAACTTGGTGGTAAAATAAATCGCAATGTATTTCAAAGCGAGCGGCATTGTCAATATCGCTGATTTGTTCTGCATGGAAGCTATTAATAATTATTTATTTTTTTCTATGGACTTTAAAGACTTGTAAATTACAATTTTTAATTATTGCGCTCTATTAAAGGAAACTGTTAATTTTCCAACTATATCTATGAACTATTTCACGTTTTAAATGAGTCATTTCATACTTTTTTATGTTTTTAAACAAATTAGGACCCAATGCCTGATGTACTCCCTTTAACTGTAAAGTTGTTTATTGGTTACTGTAGTACTATAATAGATCAACCAAATGTTTCTGATAGAGCAAGTCCACAAATGGCCTGAACCTTAAAACTTACGGGTCATTAACTTTGTGATTAGTTATCTCCTTTCTCTCTATTTTCCAAACTATAT
Organism: Cyrtodaria siliqua; assembly: GCA_037043455.1. Taxonomy (NCBI): domain Eukaryota; kingdom Metazoa; phylum Mollusca; class Bivalvia; order Adapedonta; family Hiatellidae; genus Cyrtodaria; species Cyrtodaria siliqua. The sequence goes on along the minus strand of JAWPHD010001793.1, from coordinate 47,648 downwards.
GATCTAAAAGTACAACTTGACAAAAGTTGCTACCCATTTGACCTTGACCTTTACAGTTTGTGATAGGGAATATTCAAAATTTCTTTTTTGTGTGTGTCAAAGCTGTGTAGGCGAGACATTCGATACCACAGAATTTTCGTTAAAAATTTTGTTTAGAATATTTTGTTTAATGAATATTGTTGCTTATATCTTTAAAAGGTGATTTTTGTCAATCATTGTTTTCTGTTCATACATTTTATGCTTTAAGATGCTCAATAAAGTTGAAGGCATTGTAACCGAAGCATTGTGGTGTAGTGGTTATAGTGTCTGCCTTGCATTCGGGAGGTCGTGGGTTCGATTCCCCTGACCGCGTCATACCAAAGACTTTAAAAATGGAGTAGTTACTTGTAACACATGCCTGACAAGCAAATAATGGGTAGTACTACGTCTGGTCAAAAAACGTCTGGTCAACCCGGTGTCAGAATAATGTGTCTGGGTGGGGTATCACGTACTACGGCGTGGTATTCCAGTGTGGCAGCACTATATCTGCTTCAAGTAGACTGTAGATAGATACATAGCACTACACACAATCACTCACGCAATAGTCCAGACATAATGCCGAGCCAACGGGGGATTCTTCCCGGGGGCTCATATGGTAGAGGGACTTTAAACCTTAGAAATCATCATCATAAGGCATTGTACTTTTTATGTGTTGATTGATTTGTATACGCCAATAGGGATATATGTCGTGGTGTTGTCCATTGGTCTTTCAGTTAATTTTTACCAGACAACTGATTGTGGTTAATAATTAATGGTGAATGGGTCTACGTCGCACAGGGGGGTTACTAGAAAGACCGGAATACACCGAATCACCGGAATACACCTGAATACATATAATAAAGGCATTATTTATGTAATTAATGGATATTAAATGATTATTTATGATTCAAACATTACTATATCGACACAGAAGAGTGATTTATGTGTTTGGGGGCTTATATACGCACACTAGTCCCCACTCTATACACCACTATATACACCTATATAGCAAAACTACATACTTATCTCTCTTGAACGAAAACATCATAATGCACACGTTTTTTATTTGTGTTTATGTCCTATGCTTGCATAAACTGGCATAAAAATACAAATAACTATTTAAATATTTTAATAATAAATGTATTACAAGCACATGTAAGCGTATAGATCTATCATAATGTTGTTGTTAGCAATTTATAAAGCAAACTGACATAAAGTCAAAACATTAAGCAATATTGCTTGCGTTCTAAGTACAGACAGCACTAACAGACATTTAACACATGTATAAGATGGACGTTCGGACGAAATAATGAGAATATATATGAATAACAGGTTATTATTAAAGAGTAACTTACGAATGTTTATTGATAAAAACCGTTACATATGTAAAGTGCAAGTAATTTGTATAGATTCTTAGAAATTGCAAGTAAGTATATAAATTCTTAGATTATAGATATATGTAAAATTACACCGAGTTGACATATTCAACAGTACAGAAACATAAATAAAATGTAAAATTTGAAAGTGTATAAACCGGTGTAATAGTATTGTTATACAGTATAATACATTTAAAAAAACTTCGAATATAGACCCGAAACGTTAATTTGAAATATACAGTGCGTTCCAGTTTGTTGACGATGTGCTGGTTGCGGTCGTGCTGGTTGCGTGATATATCGTAAGTACAGTAAGCTATATACAAATATATACAAACTGAAAAGTAATGTTAAAAAAAACACATGTTGGACGTTTTCAAAATGAAAAAATGTAAGTTAATGTTCCAGTATTTTTGACATAAGATAAAGACAACTTATTTATATTACAAATATAACATAAGTTTTAAGAAAAGTGACAGTGACACGCACGCACGCGTACGAACGCACACGTACATACGTGCGCGCACACACTGATACTTACTGATACTGACACGCACGCATGCACGCATGCACGCATGCACGCATGCACGCACGCACGCACACACACACACACACTATAAAGACAACCAAAACTTATACAACATATATACATAATTATACACAAACTGCTTGACCTACATGAGTATTCACTCACACACACACACACGCGCGCACACTTACACATTATGAAGTTATCTCCAGTGCTTGATTATATGGACAGTTAGTTAGCAGTCACAAATGTATTGAATATAGTGCATTACCACCTCGCCAGAGGCAGCCAAACAGGGCTTGGATGTATCCCAAACGCCACAATCATCGGAAAATGTGCTTTTCTTCTTGTTTGATCTATTTTCTAAATTGTTTGAATTGTTCAAAATGACAATTCAAAATGAAATATACATTTTCTTTCAGACCCCACAGGATTTTAGACAAGCCAGATTCATTTTTGAGAAGATGTGTCACAACTGTGCTGGTGTCAAGGAATCCTGATTCTAGTGACCCCCGAAACTCATCGGAGATTACTTCATGGGAAGAGGGGCATGGCTCTGAATTATTTGACAAGTCTCGTGCTGAGTCATTACACATATTACTATCGGCTTCAAAAGATAAATCTTTTAAATCGCACAATTCATACAACTATCCATTGATTTGGGAACTGAATCGGAAATCTTTGGCGATTCTTTTGTCGACGTACTATGTGTCATGATATCAGCATGCGACATGTTGTTTAAATCTGATAACTTCATCGAAGTAGACAATTCAGCTGCATCAGAGAACTGATCAAGTGTGTTTTGTTCTAACAAATTGCTATCTGATGTGACTGCTTTAGATTTATATTAAATTTTAAAACAAACATTATTTGTTACTGAATAATAAAGACTATGAATTAATAATTTATACAATACATTAGGGTAGCTTTGTGGATACACATACAATTATGTACCCTGAAAAAACATTCCAACCACGAGTGTACCCTGTGTTCTGAGAAAGCACCTTTCTCAAAATGTTTTAATAACGCGAAAAAAACTTTTGTTAAGCACTGGGAGTATCGCAAATTCGATAATGTACGTTGTAATAGGAAGACATGCTGGTTCCCACGCATACAAAAGCTAAAATCCGAAAATACATGTTATGCAGGTTACTAGAGTGGTTGGAATATTTTCTCAAGGTACATATGTTTATATGCGAATGTACCGAGGGAAATATATAGTTTATCACTGTTAGACATACACTTGCATGAATAAATGGTGGTATTCAATTTTGTTTAGTTGATGAGGCCCTGCAAACAGCTTTTGTATAAAACCAACATAATACTAGAAGGGTATTCCATCTTATGTCGCTTGCCGTGTGCATATTTCATCAAGTACAATCTAGCTATTGATATGGCTTGTTATGAGCCTGGTTAGGTTGCAAGTTAAAGTTTTATGAAAGTGGGCATGACTCTGACAAAATGAGTCGGGAGTTATTTGGACATGTGGAACGTGTGTGAAGTTTCATGAACAGATGTCAAATACTTTTCAAGTTATGACCAAGGTTAGGTTGCAGGTTAAAGTGTGACGGACACAGGCGACACAAAAACATAAAAGCAGGTGTTTCATTAGATGTGTTTCTAAAAACAATGAATTATCAACAAAGTTTTGTATTTAGTACAGCTAACTTATTAATATGCATTTTTGTCTTTTCAAAATAAAGTTTGAAGTATTATATACTGCTATACGAGTATTATACAATCAGTACGAGTACTTCTAGAACTGCCCTCGTTACTCACCCATCAGTTTATATACCTGAGCTAATCGGTCATGTAGCATGTAAGTAAGCTCAATGATCATTTAGCATTGGGAAATAGGTCCTTAACCTGGAACTTAAATTGCCAATAATTGTCAAAGAACAACAATGAAACTTTGTACACAACTTCATCATGATCCACTGAATACATCTGATCTCTGATTCATTTTTTCCTTGGAAAAGCCTGGTTATATTATTATATTGGCGAATGTCGGTTGGCGAGCGGGCTGGATGGCTGCGTCAAACTCCTGGTTTCCAATGAGGAGGTATTGCGACGAAATTTGTTTGGTAAGTACATGTAGCTTACGGGAAAAGGAAGGCTGGGATTGCATTTGGAGTCGCTGAGGTCAAAGTCAAGGTCGCTGTTATTAGGGCCAGCAGAGCTTATGGGATGGTGAGTTGTCCTCGTCCGTTGTCATCGTCGTCCTTTAACGTTTGCCTTGTGAACTCTCTAGCACCTTCATTATTAATCGGATCTTTACCAATCTTTGCCAGGGTCTCTATATCAATGAAATCTCGGACAAGTTCGAAAACCTGCCAGGTCGGAAAAGTTTCACCGGCGTTACAGCCCTTGATTTGCTGAAAAATAACACCTTCATTAATTTTATTTTTTGTTCTTTACCAAATTTGCACAGATTGTTAATATTATTGAAAGCTCGGACAAGTTCGAAAACCAACCAAATCGGATTAGTTTCACTGGAGCTATGGCCCCTATTTTCTCTAAAAAATGTCATTTTCTGCCTTCTGAACACTAGCAACTTCATTTACAGGCCTGCCAAAACTTTTTAACACCTCTGTTTTACTAATCATATGTAGCTGGTTTTCGACATTTCTAGGAGCTTTCATGAATATCAACTGATTGTTGACTGGCCAGGTTTAGTAAAGATCAGTCAGGAAATGAAGGTGCTAGAGTTCTCATTAAGCAAAATATAAAAATTTAAATAATCAAGGCTACAATCATCATATGCGATACATCTTGTTTTCGAAACCTTCCGATGATGTAGACATACTGCCAAAGATTCGTCAACAATTTAAGATTTAAGGTCCTATTTTTTTAAAGCGCAAATTTAAATTATTTATGCAATTAATACAAGTTGATGCATTTTTTGATGGTTATAGAAAATAATAAGTAAGCATAGTAATTCGATTAGAAAGACGGTTTAGTTTCTACCACAATTGTTTTTTATGAAAGTGCACTTACTTTTCTACACAGATGCGTGCTAAACACGTGATGCGATGCGTGACAAAGTCAACTCTTATACAAATTATAATCATCGTACACAGCAGCAACTGTTATAGTGGTACCACACAATGAGTTGCTAGTTCCTCACACAGGAACTGGTCACTTTTAATTTTTGCCTTCTATTATTATAATAGTAGGCAAAAATTAAAAGTGACCAGTTCCTGTGGTTCCTCACACTTGCTATTTCAGTTAGGTTTGACCAATTAAAGAAATCACAGATATTGCTGCATAAAGCATGTCGTTATGCCACTGTAGGAACTAATTATGTCCTTAGGTGTTAATTGTATATTCAGTCAGTGCATTACACGGATGACCCCCACTGATTCGACACTTGCATATAGGAGCGTAACAGGACCAATTCGGAAAATAGCTGATAAACTTTTGTCAGCCAGGCTTCATAACCCATACTTGTAAGTGTTACATTATAATAGAGTTATTTCCCTTATACCACACTAGTATTGATTTACCGTTGCTCTTCTGGTCGATATCCTGACCATCTCAACTATGCCATTTAATTGAACTTCATACGCGAACTTGTTGGGTTTACGTTTTCAGCAGTATCATCAAGTAGTTGAGTAACGCAAGAATGATTAGATCTAAACCCGTGTTGATGCTTACTAACAATGTTGTTGACTGCCATGAGTTTCACAAGAGTGTCCCTGATCAATGATTCAAAAACTTTACAAATAACACTGGTCAAACTAACTGGTCGATAGTTCTCCGCCAACTTCTTACTTCATTTTTTGAAGAAAGAAACTACGAGAGCACATGTCCATTTCTTCGGTAAATGACCGTCCCCGAAACATTTGTTGAACAGTGAAGACCACACAGCTCATTACTAGCTCCCTTTAATAACCTGGGATGCATTTGATCAAGGGAGGGTGGAGCACAAAAGCACTTGAAGTTTTCGAAAAGTTTATATTAAATATCAAAATACACGATTATTTTCAATATTTACTTTTAAGGAACCTAGATTAGTCGTATTATGTGTTTATTTCATTCAAATAAACAAATTTGATGTTTTAGAATTGTTATTTTAGACAAAAAATAGAGGATTTCCAAAACTAGAAGAATGACGCCAGAATTTTCCAAAACAAATGGGCCAGTTGACATAGAATAGAATAGAAGTTTGGAATACAATGCTTGCTTCGAATCGGGTTGTCTATCTGCCAATATTCAATATAAATGGTGATAAATGTATTTCAATTTGTCAATGGATAATTTACCGGATTTTCAACTATTTGTTTACCACTGTGAACGCCATTGTTTGGTTGGATAAAGGCCGAATCATCGAATTCACTCAACTGGACCACTTGTTTCGGAAAAAATCTCCAAGTGCCCGGACGGTGCATTTGATCCTCGCCTGGAGATTTACATGAATCCAGTTTGAGCAAATATTTCTTTATAAGGTCAGGGGTTGCAACTATATCCAGTACGAGGGTCATTCAATAAGTTCTGTCACTAACGCGTTTTAATAATTATATGCTCGTTGTGAGTGTTGATGTTCGGTACCAAATGAAAGAGAGTTACAATACCATTCCATTGATGGTAAGATGAATGCTGTATCTTTTGTGTGACGAAAGTTATGGAACATTTAATACGCATCACTTATACATACTGAGGCATTTTCGTCCTGGTTTTTTTCAGGTATGTTAATTGTTACTTTTTTAAATGCCTGTTTCTCTTTAAGTACTTGTCGAAGACCTTTGAAATTTCTCATACACTACCAGTTATATCTGTGCATTACAAGATTTAGAATTTAAGCATGGTAGATGAAAAGGCATTGTCTTAGAAATTAACATTTTAAGCTAACGTGTAAAATTAATTTAATGATAAATGGACATTAAATGGAAGGGCAGTCTTCTGAAATAGCGTTTTTGGATGATCAATATTTTCACTAAACATTGTACAACATTCTACAATAATGTGTTGAATATGAAATTTAAACACTGAAGGACTAGGTTTTGTAAAAAAATATGAAAACATGTTAATACTATGAGAATAATTACGACATTTAAAAGATATTATAACATTCCCGTAAACAAAATGAAGACAATCATTGTTATTTCTGTTAAAATTAAGGAATATGCATTCACTCATATCTGGTTTGCAGCAAGACCTTTCCGAATTCTCGACAATTATTTTCATGAATTATGGGCGAATAACAACAGATGGCGTACAAGAAAATTTAAAAGCATAGAATTATTCAAATATTTTTTACAACGTCTTGTAACAAGGACATTTTCAGAGATGCCAGTATCCAAAAGGTGTGGTAGGGGGAGATAATTTAGGGGGAATAAATAACCGGAATTTTTTTCTTTTTTGTTGTGGAATTTAAGAGAGCGAACCCAGTAGTACTATAAATACACTACTTTATCTCAGTGTAATATCCAGTTCAAAAGATATATGCCTAGTGACAGAACTTTTTGAAGCACCCTCGTAGCTCACTATCAAATTCTTGTTCATCCAAGGTGGGTTTATAACTCGGGTCTTCTGTTCCAAAAACAATACTAAAGAACGAGTTTAAAATTTAAGTCTTTTCAATATTATTGCTGTGAAGCATTCGATCCTCAACTTCCAAGTCACCGATGGACGATTTAGTCTTTGTTTTGGATCGTATGTAACTCCAAAACGTCTGTATATCTTCTTTAATATTCTCTGCTATCTTTCTTTCATATTCCCTTTTGGCAAATCGACATGCTCTTGTGGCAATATTTCTTTTATTTACATATGACATATAGGTGTTCTGTTCATTTTTACAATATTTATACTGTTTCCATGCTTTATGCTTGTCTTGAACTGCTTTAAGAGCAGCGTCGTTTAACCATGGCCGTTTCTTTCTCTTCTTATTGCTTGAGTTAGATAGAGGGATTCTTTTTTTTCCATTGCTTTGCAAACATTAAATGAAATAAAGTACAATGTTTCTTCAACATTGTAGTTTTCAGATATATATAGTCCATTCTACTTCATTTAACACCTTACGACGTTCATCACAGTCACCTTTCTTGGCTCATGCGAATACTCACGCTGGGCACCATAACAACAGTATTTAAAATTTAAAACAACATGATCACTTTTACCAATAGGTGCACGATATTCCAAGTCGCTAATCATCAACAGTTCATTAGTGATGACTAAGTCTAGTAATGAAGGCAACTGACGTCGCGAAAACGAGTAGCCTCCTTTACATGTGATAGAAGTATACATTCAATAAAAATTGAGGACGCACTTTCGAATGTATACCCTTCCATCAAGGTTCAAAAGAATATTCAGCTGCCGAAGGCATCTGATTATTAATTATTTGTTTTATTTGCCTATGGTTAACCGAATGTGAATCATGTAGTTGAGGATAAGCATGCTTTACAACTTGAATTCCTAGAGAACTCGTCCAAAAAACTTGAATTGTATAAACACATATTTTGGAATGTTTAAAGGTTACCGTTTCGCATGTGGATTTACGTTTTCGTAGATCAGTCTACTCGGTGTAGAATGCGGCAATTTTATTTCCGGATCTTTATGTCGGGGATGTTTACGGAGCAGAATGAAACCGTAAGTGCAACTGAATGAAATCGCAAGTATTGAAATTGAATAAGTGCAACTCTTTAAAAGTATTTTCATGGATGAAGGTCCATTAAATTTATTGAATCCATGAATATATAACAACAAAGTTTAGCGCTATAGGCCTATCGGTTTTATTTATAATGCCAAAAATAAGTGAAAAAGAAGCAAATTCAGCTTGTCCACACTGCCACTTAAAATGAATTCAATTTTTTTATCAATTTGCATTTGAATGATTATATCCGAGTATGAAATTCTGTTGAAGTACTGTCAAGCCGAAATGTTAAAATGTCTGTGTTGATAATTTGTTTTACTATCATTAAGGATTATATCAATAAGACCTTGGCCAAGTTTCATAGTGAACACTGGACGCATTCATTGCGTAGTTATTGCTCTTGATAAAAACAGCAACACTTATTTCAGCTTATTAACTCTCAGATGTTCATTAATTATAAAAACAATTGTTTGCATTTCTATCAGATCACAGGCCCACAGTCAATTTGTATATTTACTTATCGGCAGATTTTTTACGCTTGCGTAAAACTTTGCTTGTTTAATTATATTGGTATGCTCGTTATTGGAGGTACTGCTATAAATAGTGTGTCCTGCTTTTTTTAACTTCAGGCGGATCCATATATCTGAAACGACTTGAAGGACGTTCACGAAACTTTACAGCAATGTTACACAAATTATTTTCATTTGAACTATATTGAAAATAAAATGTAAATGCCCTGAAAACTGAAAGGTCTGCTTGGAATTAAAACATGCCTCCTCCAAACATGGTCACAACGAATTATGTATTGTTTCATGATTAACAAACACTTCCCCTTCAAATAATGACATGCATATAAAAAGTTATGACACCGTTACAACATTTACCTGTTCATATCATCTACAGGAGAGCGTTTCATGGTCATGGACCTCTTGTTAATAATGTATGTCGTCTCCGGCTGTTAAAACGGTTGTTAAAAATGCATACGAATGTATCAGCTCAGAGAACATTTCATCCTTGTATGGTTTCAGAGAACGCACGTGCTGCGGGTCCAATGACGCCAGATACCTGTCTGTTCGATGGTAAATGACGGGTCTCGTGATTACAGATACCTGTCTGTTCGATGGTAAATGACGGGTCCCGTGATTACAGATACCTGCCTGTCCCATGGTAAATGACGGGTCCCGTGATTACAGATACCTGTCTGTTCGATGGTAAATGACGGGTCCCGTGATTACAGATACCTGCCTGTTCCATGGTAAATGACGGGTCCCGTGACTACAGATACCTGTCTGTTCGATGGTATATGACGGGTTCCGTGATTACAGATACCTGCCTGTCCGTGATAACAGATACCTGCCTGTTCCATGGTAAATGACGGGTCCCTTGATTACAGATACCTGCCCGTCCCATGGTAAATGACGGGTCCCGTGATTACAGATACCTGCCTGTTCCATGGTAAATGACGGGTCCCGTGATTACAGATACCTGCCCGTCCCATGGTAAATGACGGTTCCCGTGATTACAGATACCTGCCTGTTCGATGGTATATGACGGATCCCGTGATTACAGATACCTGCCTGTTCCATGGTAAATGACGGGTTCCGTGATTCCATATACCTGCCTGTCCCATGGTAAATGACGGGTCCAGTGATTACAGATACCTGACTGTCCCATGGTAAATGACGGGTCCCGTGATTACAGATACCTGCCTGTTCCATTGTAAATGACGGGTCCCGTGATTACAGATACCTGTATGTTCGATGGTAAATGACGAGTCCCGTGATTACAGATACCTGCCTGTTCTATGGTAAACGACGGGTCCCGTGATTACAGATACCTGCCTGTTCCATGGTAAATGACGTGTCCCGTGATTCCATATACTTGCCTGTTCGATGGTAAATGACTGGGACCCGTGATTCCATATACCTGCCTGTTCGATGGTAAATGACTGGGACCCGTGACTCCAGATACCTGACTGTTCGATGGTATAGGAGGTGTCCCGTGACTCCAGATACCTGCTTGTTGGATGGTATATGACGGGTCTCGTGACTCCTGATACCTGCCTCCAGATACCTGTTCGATGATATATGACGGTCCCGTGATTCCAGGTACCTGCCTGTTCAACGGTATATGACATGACCCGTGACTCCAGATATCGGCGTGTTCGAAGGTTTATGAACTTGAGGTTTATTTGCATGATAAAGTAAGTTTCCCAGAATTCTAACCAGGTTTGAGCTTTTAACAGGTTGTCAACATTCTAACTTTACTATGGAAGGGCAATGGAGACTCATTTACGCTATTATAACCTAGAATCAGAATGTGTTTATATAGTTTTTGTCAGCTATACATATTAATCAGTGCAGCAATACTTGCATCACGATACCGCCGACTTATTCCTTAATTGCTAGTTGTATACGCATATCGAACGCTATATATATTTAGTGTTACGCGGTATCAACACATATCGGTGGTGTACTGGGTCAGGATTTGCTGAGCAAATGAATTGAATGTTGTTTAACGGCTCATCAACACAGTATAGGTTATTTAGAGCCGCCCCAGAGAGAGGGGAAGGATACATAGGAATCCGGGAACCTGCCCTTCTCTTATTATCGAATAGATTCCAATGGTTCTTTAACGTGCTCGGAGGATAGACCGATACACGGGACCGCCCGGTTTACGTCCCCATCCGACGGACGAGGCTAAGGTAAAGTGTCTTGCCCAAGAACACACCGACGGAACTCAGTGGCACCACGGAGGATTGAACCCGGGGCCTCCGGTTACAAATCCGCCGCGCTACCGACTGCGACACGCCAGCCCCCTGAGCAAATGAGAGTAGATATGATAGTCGAAGTGAAAATATACCATTCCAGGACCACAGTCAAAAACACGCACAGGAACAAGCATTAATTACAGAGTTGAATAAAGGCAAGATGTGACATCACAATTATAAAAGGGTTGATAAGAGGGCTACCATCTTGGAACTGTCAGTGGCAAAAAATGTCGTTGTGGTTTTAAACCAGGTTCAAGGATGCACCAAACCTCACTATTACCCTATTTTCATCCCAAAAAAACGGGACGATGTAAATACATATATCACCGCCAGGTAACATTATATTCTCTAACAAACAAGACAGCATTAATAGGCAATATAAGTATAACACATCAATGATCATGTATATATGAATAAAACAAGTATAGAACGCCACAGAGCAAGTACTCAATGACCTGGTAGAAGACAGAGCAACACGAAAACAAACCGTTAAGGGTACTACAGTATAAGATTTAAGACAAACATCAAACGCTACCGTCCTTTGAGAAGAAAAGCAAATACGAGTTAGAGGTCGCTGGTTCAATTCCAGCTCCGAGCAACATTGTTTTGTATGAAATATATTTGGAAACCTTATTCATCGATGAAAATATATTTTACGTGTGTCTGCGTGCATGCGTTCGTGAGTGAGTGTCTATGTAATACATGTTTTTGTTTGTTTGTTTTGGTGTTTTACGTCATTTTCAACACGTTTCTTTCCCCATGGAAGTACCATGTGAAGAATTCCAGTCCCTCATGATACAGCACAATAGAGTGTGATATTTTAAGAATCGATGTAAGGCTTATATATATTGTGTTGTTTTGATGTTTATCGATCTGAAATAACTTCACGCATGACTCATTCGTACTTTCATGAGTTAACTACCATTACACGATACGGTCTATCAGAGTCATCGCCCTATCGTATTGTATATCAGAGTCATCGCCCAGTACGATATAAGGTTTAACATAGGTAGGCTCGTGGAAAACATAGTGCCTAATATGTTATTACGTTTTGCATTAGTGTGTGTTCTATTAGCCTTAGGATTGGCGATCTCATACTCATCTAAACCGAATATCGTAATAATTCTTGCTGATGATCTAGGAATTGGTGATGTTGGCATATACGGTAATACGACCCTCAAAACACCGAATATTGACAGGATTGGAAAGGAAGGTGTAAAGCTAGAACACCATGTGGCCGCAGCTAGCGTCTGTACACCCAGCAGGGCCGCACTGTTGACGGGTAGATATCCCATCAGAACTGGTAAGTGTCTTATTTATGGAAAGCCAAACACGACTTTGATGGTCGATTTGTCACTTTTCATTATGATGTGGTCGTTTTTAATTATAATGTGGTCACTTTCCATTATGATGTGGTTACCTTGCATTATGATGTGGTCGCTTTTCATTATGATGTGGTCACTTTTCATTATGATATGGTCGCTTTCCGTTATGATTCGGTCACATTCCATTATGACGTGGTTACTTACATTATGATGTGGTCACTTTCTATTATGGTCACTTTCTATTATGATGTGGTCACTTTCCATTATGATGTGGTCTGTTTTCATTATGATGTGGTAAGTTTCTATTATGATGTGGTCATTTGAATTATGATGTGACCTATGTGATCACGTGGCAATTAGCGCCATCTATTGACAGGTAGTTGCTTGCAAAATTCAAAATGGCGACAATGATATCAATCCTAAATTATGTTAAAGTATCCGATGAAGTATATTTTCATGCGAATAAATAGTCTAAATGTAAAACTTTTTAAAACTGTAAAGATGCAATGTTAGTTTGTACACATGTTACAGTCGTAACAGTAACTCGATTATGCATGGTAGACTACGAGTGTGTAGTAAGTACATAGCTTAAGTGTTAAAGTTAAAGGGACTGGAGGCGATCTGGAAATGTCTTAATTGTGGAGGTTAGAAGGTGGTGATGGTGTAGGGAGTGCGGGTGGGGTAGTCAGTAAACATATATAACAAATATCAAAGCAAGACCTTCAATACCCCAGAAAGAATGCAGACACGGATATGGGATTTTTAACACCAGCCGTTATTCTAAATACCGATTCTGTTCATTGAGAACTTCCACTTTCTTGTAACATTTCTCGGAGATAAGTCCATTTTGTTGATGTCATGTGATTGGACGTACTATAGACTGAAAAAAAAGAGTATGATAATGGACCTTTGGAAACGGCCGAGCACGACACATACGAAATATTGCAGTCTCGGTTTGATTGAGACTGTTCATGAGCGGTAGTTATGCTAGCTACCGCTCACGCCCTCTAGCCCTGGGTTGAGCAGAACTCAATATTAATAAAATCAATAGTACACAATTTTAACCATCCAGAAGATGGCATGCATATCATTCTAGGTATCCACAACACTAATTTATTAATAACAACTCGGCCATCATCACCACTTGATTTGAAAATTAACATATCATCAGCCGTCACTTGCAAGCTAATTTGAATTTGACCTAGGGGTAGCATGTTTGTTTCCAAACCTTCGAAAAAGGAATATTTGTTTAATGGAATTATGGAGTAACTGTTTGATTAGTTATGATTAATGTATGAAGAAGTTTAAACCGTACATTATAACCAGCTTGATCATCTCGATATTCCTCTGCATATACAGTGTCTAAATACTTTTGACATTAACAAATCTATGAAGATTATTTCCATCATAAACTATATTTCCATTTTCTTTCGCTTGCATTTTATTAATCAATGAAACTGCGTCATTTATTAAAGCAATTCTATCAGCGTCTGCAAAAGCAGTCCCATCAGCAAGCTGGTTTACTTGAAAACCTGTTTCAAAATATGCGTTATATCAATCAAAGTAAGAATCAGTTAGCGTAAATTGATAACCACTTTTCATTTGTCTAGTATTATTACCATGTCTTGTTGTAGGAGTATCTAATTGAATAGGTACATGTTCATATCTAGTATTATATTTATCACTTCGAAACAGCTATGTACTATAAGTTAGATTATTTTTTAACTAATCATTTAATTCTTAGCGAATAATTATTTCCGCTTCCAGAAAGTAATCTATTAATTGTTGTATTTACATCTTCTTCAATTTTATTATCACCTGTATCTTCTAGCACAGCTTCTTTTTTTTATCAGCCTTTGTAAGTTCTTTAACTTATTTCTCCTTTTGGTTTAGGTTGTTTCGCTGAAACTAATTTATCAGCAGCCATTTTCCCTTCTTCATCTCCAAGATTTTTAGAACCACTCTCTAAGATTCGTTTACCAGCAGTTTCTAATGCTTTCTTGCCTGCTGTTTTCACAGATTCACTAATCCTACTTTTGAAACTATATACAATATGCCAGCTCTCGTTAATTTATCTACTTCAGTATAGGTTCCCATACTAGATTCATAAACTTTTTTAATCGTGTCATATATGACTTATATTACATTAATTATTTTAAGACAAATTGGAATGATGTGTGGACTCTATTAAGATTAATAATTTTATTAATTTTACGAGAGAAATAGTAATACTGTTAATGTTTTGTTTACTTCACAGTACACAACTCTTATCGGTTTATCTTTAAAAGGATATGACCTCAGTCAGCTATATTTATTTCATAAATAACATCACCATAGGATCCATCAACAATATAATTACTTATCAAATCACAGTGAATATATAAAGTATCAATAGAATTTGTTATGTTTGGGGTTTGGGACTACTGTCCCAAAACTTAGTTTCTCTAATGACTGCATCTTTTTCAAAGCCAATTAAGATATGAACGTTTGATTCCCTGAAATCAAGTATGAAATTATTATGAATGGTAACTAGGCATTTGAAACTTGATATATCAAACACTTTTCTTATTGGAACAGGTGAGTCAACAGTTAAGTCACCGTGTACAGCTAATGTTTCTTTTATATAAAATCCTCGCTAATATTATACCACGAGTAAAGAAAAGGTTATAAGTCCAACAGGAAGAGTAGCATTCACAGACTACAGTCACTCCAACAAGTATTACAAAGCAAAAGTGATTCAAAAAGTACATTACAAACACATTCAGTAAAAAAGCAAACATATAAGGGTTGACAACAGGAGTATCGCCTTGGAACGGTCAGTGGCAAAATCGACCACCGGGGAGTTTAAACCGGTTCAAGGTTGCACCAAACCCCACTCTCACCCTTTCATCATCCCTAAACAACAGGACAGTGTAAACATAAATGATCCCCGCCGAGTTAACCCCTTACATTAGAGAAAGCTTAGATAGGTGTTATAATAAAAACAAAGAAATGTTCATGTATATAATATATAAAAAAATAAGTTAAACCTAAGAAGACTTGTCCGAAGTCAGAGTATCAAGGGGAAACCCGTTAAGAGTACGACAAAACGGAGTGAAGGACATTCATCTAACGGTTCCCGCCTTAAAGGGTTTAGGAACACGTTGTCATAGAGTCCACTGCCTGTCTGGTCGTTGCACAATCAAAGAGGAAAGCATAGTTGCAAACAGTAGATGGGTCCACAACTAAGCATGTAGTGCGCCGCAAATACTTCGGTCGTAACCTCTGTTAAATAAATTTTCTAATAATTTTAATAAATAACTCATGAAAATTATCACGACCGATAATCTTCCTAAATTTGTAAATCACATCTCCATAAAAGACTGGTTGTGATAAACCTTGTCACAGAAGCGTAAGTCATAGAATTACTCTTATCGAGCCCAATCACATGTTGTTTGTTTTTGTCTAAAGTAAATGGTCTGTCGAATACAGTTGTACAATTAATTATTTTTTAAAAATCGTTTGGTTATTTTCTAATTTAATTTGTTTTTTGTTATTACATTATACATTATTTTTTTTTATTTTTTTTTGAAATTTTATTTTTAATTACTTTTTTCATATATATTTTTTTATTAACACTGTGTTGGATTTGACGTAACTTAACAGGAAGCTATGATTTCTAGTTGTGCCTGTTGCGTTTTTTTGCGGTTCGTTGATTTTTGATGGTGTTACAGCCCCTTGACATTTATTCTAAATTTCTTGTCGACTCTACTCCACCTAAACGCCTTGTTGGATTTCGACGAAACTTGGCAGGAAGCATCGTTAAGATGTCTAGTTGTGCATATCGCGCTTTTGTTCCAGTTCGTGATTTTGGCGGAGTTATGGGTCTTTGACATTTTTACTTTAAATTTCTTGTCGGCGCTACTCCGCCTAAATGGCTTGTTGGATTTCTACGAAATTTGGCAGGAAGTCTCAGTATGATGTCTAGTTGTGCAAAGCGCGGTATATCAATGCAATCTTTGACAATTTCGAAAACCAGCTAGATCTTATTAGTAACGACAGAGTTATGGCCCTTGATTGTTGAAAAATGCTATATTGTATTTTCCTTTGTTAAATCTGTAGTTACTTCATTTTTTATCTGATCTTTACCATATAAGGGCTGTTTAAGCCAGAAGAGCGTCCGCATGACCTCTTGGACCTCTCTTGTTTGATGTCTTCAAACTCTTTCATGATATCGTCAACGTTAATGCTTATCTGTTCATTTACTTTTTTTAATTTGGGTTATTTCATTATCAAAAGCAGTTCTCATTTGTCTTGAAGCATCAGCAATAGTAGCTTCAAGTTCATTGTTATCCACCATTTGTTGATTGATGCTTTGAATCCGCTCATTAATACTTTCAACGCCAGCTTGCAAATTTTCACCTAACCTTTTATAGAGTTCGCTCGCTATCTTCCACTTCACGCCTTTTTCTTTTTAACTCTTTCAAAGCATCACCAAGAAGTTTTATTTAATCCATTTTAAATATCAATTATTTTCTCACGGTTTGTTTGTAATTGCTTTTGTATTTGACTTATTTTGTCATCAACACCTGTTTTTAAATTGTCATATCTCTGGAATTTTGTCAATATTAAAATCGCCTATGGCCTTTGTTATTCCTCTTATGGTGCATTGCTGTGTTGCTGCATCATCTGGTCCAGCTGGATTACCAACATTGGTAATTCTGTTACTGGCAATGTTAAGATCATTCTTTTAAACCTTTTCCTGGTTTTTACCCTTGTGAAGATAATTAACCAGATGTTTCTGTTTTATAAACGCTGACAACACAATACCAACATTTGTAATATTGACACTGCATGAACTAGCTTCCTCGCTTCCAATATCATTAAAAAAGAGTATGATAATGGACACATACGAAATATGTCCCATTATATATAAGGTTAGATTAAATTTCACCTATGAAGTTTCTTTTAATCAGCTTCCCTGGCTTATCCAAATACAGAAAGTCATACTGTTTGTCAGTTGCTTTTTTGTACTGATCTTTGCTAAAACTTGTTCACTAGAAAGCATACCCAGCTCACGATTAACTGGAGTTGCGAAGAAAATATAATGAGAACAGCTTAAGCGAATCCCTTTGTTTTGTCATACCAAATAATAGGAAAAGTATATGGCTTTCATGTTAGGACAAAATTTAATGTTTATCGACAGTTTCCAGTTTATGTCCCAGTCACTCGATAACTTAGTAAAAAACATTCCATCGCTTCAATATACTTCGCAAGAATGCTATGGTAACACGTTGGAACTAATAAAAAGAAAACGTGTCTACCCATATGATTATATAAACAGCTTTGAACGATTCAAAGAAAAACAACTACCTGATAAAAATAGCTTTTATTCCCAATTAAATGACGAGCACATCTCAGATGCAGATTATGAACATGCTAGTAAAATATGGGAAGCATTTAAGATTAAAAACATGGGAGAATAGCATGATATGTATTTGACAAGCGATGTTTTGCTACAGGCTGATGTTTTGAAAATTTCAGAAAAATGTGCTTTGAGTACTACAAATTAGATCCTTGCCATTACTTCAGCAGTCCTGGACTGGCTTGGGATGCATGTTTGAAAATGACTGGAATTAAATTTGATTGAATTACCGGTATTGATCAGTACTTGTTCATAGAAAGGCGGTGTGAGTTACATTGCAACCAGATATTCAAAAGCTAACAATGAATATTTGGAAAACTACGACAGCAGTAAAAAAAAAAGTAAAAAATATATAATGTATCTTGACGATAATAACTTGTATGGGTGGGCTATGTATCAACCGTTACCAACTGGTAATTTCAAATGGGTTGACAAATTCAAGATAGGAAAATCAAATTATATTGTTGAGTGTGATCTCGAATATCCTGATGGGCTGTATGTGTTGCATAATGACTACCCTCTCACTCTCGCTCCAGAAACTTTGGAAATAAAAGACGAGTGGTTATCAGACTATTGTAAAAACTTGAAGAAGTTTAATTTGGGGCCAAGCAAAGTAAAGAAACCACAACACTGAAGGATAAGAAAAAACATGTTACACACTACAGAAATTTAAAACTATATGAAAAGTTGGGGACTAAAAGTTAAAAAAGTACACAGGATACTCCCGTTTGACGAG
This sequence comes from Cyrtodaria siliqua, assembly GCA_037043455.1. Taxonomy (NCBI): domain Eukaryota; kingdom Metazoa; phylum Mollusca; class Bivalvia; order Adapedonta; family Hiatellidae; genus Cyrtodaria; species Cyrtodaria siliqua. The sequence goes on along the minus strand of JAWPHD010001793.1, from coordinate 28,901 downwards.
TTGCAATGGTTAAAAGTGTACATAGACTTCAATACTACAAAAACAACGGCTGGTAAAAATGCTTTTGAAAAAGATTTCTTCAAGCTTATGAATAATTCAGTTTTTGGCAAAAACCATGGAAAACTTGAAATGTTTAAGCTAACGCATGACGAGGAAGTCCTTTTGAATTACGCAGCAAGACCATCATTTATTTCTTGTAAAATGTTCAGCTAAAACTTATTTGCCATCAATAGGATAAAAGACTGGTCTTAAATCGCCCCTGTTATGTCGGTATGTGTACTCTGGACTTGTCATAATACTTAATGTATGATTTCCACTACAATTATACTAAAAACAAATACAATGAAAAAGCGAAGCTATTGTTTACTGACACTGATTCCCTGTGTTATGACATCAGGACAGAATATATGTATGCTGATCTTTACACAAACAGGGAACTTTTTGACAACAATGATTATGATCCGAAAAGTAAATTTTATTTTGATAATAACAAAAAGGTTATTGGTAAAATGAAAGACGAAGGCGCAATAATCGTAGAGTTTGTTGGATTGAGAAGCAAATCATACTCTTACATTTTGGCTAATAATACTGAAACAAAGTATTGCAAAGATGTCAAAAAATGTGATGTTAAAAAAAAAACAACACCTGATTACTACAAAAACATTTTATTTACAGCAACAGAAGCTCATCATAAAATGAAAGTTATCAGATCTAACAAACACAAGCTAAACAGCTATGAAATTAATAAAAAAGGTTTATCTGCATATATATGATGACAAAAGGTTCATATTAGACAAGGGCCAATATACGCTAGCATATAAATAGTAGCCGCGATGAGGAAGATTGCCCTGTTCCTTCTGACTTTGTTAGATCGCGGGTGAACAACTGGACCAGAAAGCCCACTTTCTATACTACTTTCTCCACTATGTGCATACATCTCAAATATCTTACTGTATCATGTAATGTGTTCAATAGTAGGTTGAAACAGGAATGTCATACATCATTACTCAATCTCAGCTTTTAATAATATAATCAACACTTGATTTATAAGTCAACTTAATACAACATATTTTATTATAATTCCAATTTAAAGTAGCTATCCCACCAACAACAGCCACATTTAACAACATGTATACATCGTTTCTAAACATACTGACGAGGAGGTATATACACATAACTTAGATATTTTGAGAATCCAAACTCTCTAGACACAATATAATGGGCTTGAACCAGCAAATTCATAATTAATTTTACGTATAATCAATCACGGGTATTTTAAGAAACCATGAATAAATCTTTTTTACTTTTAATCGGCACATATACATTATTGCCGGAGCCGTCGTATTGCCGGAGCCATATTTATCCATGACTCAGTTGTTTTACCGTTAATTCACTCCAAAACAACAGATATCCACCGTCTATATAACTAGGTAATTAATGTAATTATTATGACGCCGATGATCTTTGTTTATTGAAGTAAGTAAGTAATATTTTATTATTATATTCTGACATACAGGGCTCGCTAACACACAGTTCCGTGTCATTCCTATACTGGCATCTACGGCTGGTCTCCCATCTGAAGAGATTACGTTCGCCGAGCAAGCCAAAAAAGCCGGGTACAAGACAGCGTTAATAGGTGCGTATGATATTACTAAAAGACATTCCACCAAGTCTTCTAAAATACCCTGCCCTTAAAGTAGCTATCCCGCCAACAACAGCCACATTTTACAACATGTCTTCACCGTTTCTAAACCTACTGAAGACGAGGTCTATATATAACTTACATACTTTGAGAATCCAAACCATATAGACAAAATATAAACGGTGTTAACCGGCGGCCACACCAAACCCCACAACTGGAGCGTTGAATTTAGAATTACTAACTCATAATTCGTTTTATTCATATTCAATCACGGGTATTTTACGAACCCTTGAAAAATTAAAAAATAAACCAACTTTTAATCGACACATATACATTATTATTTGACATGAACACCTGGATGGGGTTTTGATAAACGGTTTTGTAGTGTAATTTTGCCGTGATTTGGCGGGTTAGTTTCTTTTAATGTGTTATACAAACATAGCAATGGTCAGCTTGGGTTACATAAAAACAAAACAGTGAACTTCAAAAAGGCAACATATTTTATGATGTAAATTGGTGATTGAGTGAACAATTTACAGACAGTCCGAAGCTCAATCAAAATTTCTAATATCTCCATCTGATGTCAACCAACCACGTTCAGCAGAGATGTGTTTGAGTGGTAATTTGTATGAAGTAGATACAATATAGTCGAACAATAAATGTAACATTCACAGAACTCAGTCATACAAAAACTAGTCTAAAATCATCTGTGACGCTTGCTTGTTTTCAAAACAAACGTCTAGGACCTTTTTTCTATTTTTATTTGACACGGCAGCCATTTTACTAAGATTCTGGTATCGTTTCTGACTGGCTGATACAAACGCGCGTTCTATCCAGGGTATAAACAGAACGACAGAAAAACAATAAGTCAATAAATAAACAAGAGGTCAATGACCTTGAAGCTCTACTTATTGATTTTGATTTCAGGAAGTAGTCGCTACAAACTTGTTTTTTGAAAATATAATTTTAGCAGTGGCGGCCATCTTGAATTTCCGGCCAACCTGAAATTTTGCTAGGATCAATTAGACATCAAGAGCAATATTCCTGTGAAGTTTCATGAAAATCCGTCACGTAGTTTCAGAGGAGTAGTCGCTACAAGTTTTCATTATATAACTCTATGTAAAAAAAGATGGCCGCTGACAGCCATGTTTAACATCGAATCAAAATGATTTTTGACAAGGACCAACATCATGTCATGCTGATCATTTTAGAAAACGTCCCATATCAATATCACTTATAGTTTTCAAGTAGAAGTCGCTACAAACTTGTATTTTGAAAATCTATTTTTAGAAATGGCGGCCATCTTGAATTTCCGGCCGACCTGAAATTTTGCTAGGATCAATAAGACATCAAGAGCAACATTCGTGTGAAGTTTCATGAAAATCCGTCAAGTAGTTTCAGAGGAGTAATCGCTACAAGTTTTCATTATATAACACTATGTAAACAAAGATGGCCACTGGCAGCCATGTTTAACGTCGAATCAAAATAATATTCGACTGGGATAACCATCATGTCATGCTGATCAATTTAGAAAAAGTCCCATATCAATATCACTTATAGTTTTCAAGAAGTAGTCGCTACAAACTTATTAGTTAAAAATCTATTTTTAGCTGTGGCGGCCATCTTGAATTCTTGGTAGATCTGAAATTTCGCTAGGATCAATAAGACATTAAGAGCAACATTCCTGTAAAGTTTCATGAAAATCCGCCAAGTAGTTTCAGAGGAGTAGTCGCTACAAGTTTTTACTATATAACTATATGTAAACAAAGATGGCCGCTGGCAGCCATGTTTAACGTCGAATCAAAACAATTTTTGACAAAGACCAACATCATGTCATGCTGATTATTTTAGAAAAAGTCCCATATCAATATCGCTTATAGTTTTCAAGAAGTATTCGCTACAAACTTATTTTTTAAAAATCTATTTTTAGATCTGGCGGCCATCTCTAATTTCTGACCGATCTGAAATTTTGCTAGGATCAATATCAATTAGACATTAAGAGCAACATTCCTGTAAAGTGTCATGAAAATCCGCCAAGTAGTTTCAGAGAAGTAGTCGCTACAAGTTTTTACTATATAACTCTATGTAAACAAAGATGGCCGCTGGAAGCCATGTTCAACGTCGAATCAAAATGATTTTCGACAAGGACCAACATCATGTCATGCTGATCATTTCAAAAAAAGTCCCATATCAATATCACTTAGAGTTTTCAAGAAGTAGTCGCTACAAACTTGTTTTTTAAAAAACTATTTTCAGATTTTGCGGCCATTTTGGATTTCACATCAACATGAATTTTTGCTAGGATAAACTAGACTTCATGGGCAACATTTCTGTAAAGTTTCATGAAAATCCATTCAGTAGTTTCAGAGGAGTAGTCGCTACAAAAATAAGTTTACGGACGGACAGACGGACAGACGGACGACGGCCACCGCACCACGGCATAAGCTCTGCTGATCTCTGATCAGTCGAGCTAATAAACAAAGAGGGAAAAACTTCATCATTATATCGACGAACTAAATGTGGATAGTCAAAAATACTAAAATAAAAAAATAACAATTACAATTACGGACTTGTGTTTCCGGTTTTAATATTGTTTTCTGCACAAAGGATCAATCAAGCGTCGAAGAAGATCAAGACTATACAAAAACACGCATTCAAATCAAACAAGTCTACACTTTTCAGTTGTCAATCGTGGGTATTGGATAAGTGTCATTCTTTGTTAAAGCATTAACTAGCCGAAAATGGGTACACATATGTAAGAACCTGTTTTTGGCATTAGAATGCATGATAAACTCCATACTTGGCTCATTGATGTCAATATCTAACTTGACCTCATTTCTCAGATGTTCAGATGTTATTGGATTTTTATGTACGAATGTTTTTAGATAGGAGATGAACCATTTACATTAACACCATGAACAACGACGTCAGTTTTACATGGGACATCAGGAAAGGGGTGAATTTATGAATCGATTCTTTCAATTGAGTCTGTTGCTCTACATGTAATGGGCGTTACTTCTTATCTAAATCTAACATAATCTCAGAATTCTTCAGTTTTGCAGCATTTTTTTCTAAATCTCTAACCGTTTCATTTTGCAGCATTTTTTTTCTAAATCTCTAACCGTTATTCTATCATTATCATTGTAACAACTGAAAATAATTCATACAGAAATGGGGAATCCTTTGGAAGCAACACACACATTTTCGTTGTCTTGCCCTCAGTGGTTTGTTTTCTTGTTGCTCTGGCTTCTGCCAAGTCATTGAGTACCTTCTTTCTAGGCTTTTGTTTTGTTGTATTTATATATACACCAGCATGTTTGTGTTTTACTTATATTGCCTATTAATGCATCCTTGTTGGTTAGAGAATAGTTCATGGCGGGAATTTCTTTATTTACACTGTCCCGTTTTATTGGGATGACAGTAGGGTAAGTGTGGGGTTTGGTGCACCCTAGAACCTGGTTTAAATCCCAGCGGCCTTTTTTGCCACTGACCGTTCCAAGGCGGCAACCCTATTACCAACCGTTGTATATTTGTGATGTCTTATATTGCCTTTTATTCATTTTTATACGTATATAGTTGTTCTTTGTTTCTGTGTGTGTTTGTGGTTGACTGTCGTCCTTCAATGCTACTTTTCCTGTTCGATTTGTATATCTATATTTATTGAATCTGTTCATGGGAGGTAATGGTGAGGTTATGTAAGAAGCGAGATCTCTCATGTCCCTTAGCACCTTGATTTTAAATTGGTAACAGCAGTATACATCCCATTTATTACCTTGTTCAAATTTTCTTTCTTTAACATTTCTATCATACCAGATTCATTTTCATTTCATTGGACTTTTTCTATAGATTGTCTCTGGCAATTTAACAAGCTATTGCTAATCTTTCTTTGAATCCAGAGACATTGCCAAACAGATTAAATTCTTCAATTTTAGAAAGCCTCGTCTTTTGAAGTAACTTAAGTGGACCACGCACTAAATGTCCAAACACAAGCTCAACTGACAAAATTCAAAAGATCCCTGCACCATCTCACGTCTAGCAAACATAAATACATGGACACTTTCCAGATTTTAATCATTGAGTGATTGTCATTGTTTTCAAGCTTAGATCACTTTTTCCCTTGTGGGATGACTAAACATCCTCTTGGGACTCTGTGATTGCGCCAGCTTAAACCCGGACAAAGGTGTTTTAGGTGCGTGAACTTTCGTCCCAAGGGTTTTTACGGTCGTGCCCAGATTGATTTTCTCGTTGGCTGCAGCTTCTATGGTTGTTCAGTACAATTCTCGATTCATCACTATGTTTCATATATATCTTCACAACGACATTTAAGTGTAGTGTTTGCTAATTTCTCTGGATGTGGACTTTATTGTTAGATATTTCCTTTTGATAGGATGTACTTTTATTTACACAGTTTTGTCACTTTGGACGTTGAAGACGTTCCAAAGTCGGTAACCGTGTCTTTACCACTCTGTATGTTACGTATTGGTCTTTTCATTGACATTTTAAATGTGCTTATTGGACTGCAGTGTGGACCTACGGTGTCATTGCTTTTGATTGCTGTGGTTTCTATAAGACCATTTTTTTTTCATTTTGGATGATAATGTTCAAGAGCACCTTGTGATTCTGGATCATATACACTGTACTTAAAGGGAATGTAGCGACACAACCAAACAAGCTCTGTTATTGAGAGTTCTGATAAACTTGGAAAAATGTGAAAGAATTATCAAAATCGGATGATAAACAAAAAAGATATGACCATTTAAAGGTTGTTTTAAAACGAATATGAGAGCCGCCATTTTTAGAACTATGACGTCATAGTTCCATATTACCATATATGGAATATGGATAAATATCATTTAAAACGAAGAAAATCACTGCAAATGAATTATTTTTTTTACTGGTCATATAAAGCATTACTGCCATTAAGTATTACATATTTTTTTATACAGTTGTTGTCATTTTTTCCCTATAAATCAGTTAATTTTCATATTTATAAATATTCCATATATGGTCATTTAGAACCGTGATGTCATAGCTCTCAAAATGGCCGCCACCATATCCGTTTCAACAGAAACTTCAAATGATCATATCTTCTTTGTTTATAATCCGATTTCGATAATTCTTTCACCCTTATTCAAGTATTTCAGAACTCTTAATAATACAGATGGTTTGGCTGTGTCGCTACATTCCCTTTAAACTGAGTATACCTATTGCATGCATAACTTGCCAGAAGGACTATCACAACCTGAATTCTATCTACATCTACATGTGTACGTTGAACTGTCATCTTTGATCTTTGACCATAACTCAACGGAAATGACTTCACTAGTAAAGCTTAGAAGATGAAATAAAACATGCTGTTTGCTTTCTTGGTGACCCGATCAATGTGGTTCTTCCAAAAAAGATTTGACTGAATGTCGACACCAAGATAGTTGGTGCTGTCTTGTAGCTCTAGGACATGTCCTTTGAGTCTATATTGGAATCTGGTGGGGTTGCGTGATCTTGTTACGCTGAGGGAGCTGCAGTTTTGCGGATGAAATTCCATGCCCCGCCTATGTTCTCGGCCAGCTAAGGTCCTGTTGGAGTGCTTCGCAATCTGTGGTGCTTCTTATGGTCTTGTATATGAGTCTTATTTTATTTTACAGTGTAGCTAATTCAACTTTGTCAACTGTTAATCCTCAAATGTTGTCAAGTGTTCTGTCACATATACACCAAAAGGCACTATTACATAGCTAAGTTAAAAAAAAACACAACAAAACGCCTAGGAGTCCCTATGTACCATCTTAGACTAGGCCAAGCCAGGACAAGCTAATAAGGCCAAGCCATCTTTCATTGAAGGCCGTTTTTAGGTTAAATGTAAATCTTCACCTCGACTACAAATCAATAGTATTATTACCTACTGGTCCTTTGGAATGATCAAGCCCAATATTTTGGCTTAAAAGGATATCTCTTCAGCCGGTTCTAGGGGGCATGAGAGATGTTGCACGTTTATCATATCGCATGAACCGACTCAACAAAACAGAGTCCCGAATCTGCCACTTTTCTATAGTATATTGTGTTTTTGTTGCTTCCAAGGGATCCCGTTTACAATATTTATTTGTATTAACTCGAGATTTTTCTGTTTATAGGGAAATGGCATTTAGGAGTATTCGACATCTGGAGAAATTACATGCACCATCCATTGAATCAAGGTTTTGACGAGTTCTATGGTTTGCCGTTCAGTAACATGATAGACTTCGGCAACACAGGAGAAAGATATTCACACTGGAAACACTTTCTTCCACAAATTGTAGTTTTGTATGTTTGTTTTGCGATTCCTCTTTTGTGTTTATACAAAAAACAGTGTCGTTCAAACGTTTGGTTCAAAATTGGTTTCATCTTGGGAACAGTTCTATACATTTCTCATTATGTTCATCTTTACCATGGAAATACATTTAACAGCGTTTTAATGCGCGGATATGACGTCATTGAGCAACCAATCCGAATTAAGGGTTTGACCGTTCGATTAGTGCGCGAAAGCGTGGAATTCTTGAAGCGACGTAGCATTGACAATCAACCGTTCCTTCTGTATTTGTCCTGGCACCATGTGCATACATTTCTTGATCCGGTCCGTAAGTTTGCAGGTATGTGCCTATGAAGTATCAATATGACTTGTATTAAACATTGTTAAATACATTCCAACAAAGGCATAACAATAGCAGTTACAGTTTGTACGATTAAAGTGTGTGTTTTTAAATGAATAGATGTAGTTCTGTCTTTGTACTTTGCTTATCTTAAACCGTCTCTATAAATGTATTCAAGCACCGTGACTGTGTTGAAGTACAACCATCAATGTTATATGGCAATGCACTTTCTATACAGTGTTTGCTTGTTTTATTATTATTATTTTATTTTATTATTTTATATAGTTACATATATATATATAAGTATTAAGCATCATCCATATATTGTTTCTACTCATTTATTATAAGGACTATCTTAAACTATAAGCAATTTCTTCAAGGTAAAACCGCACATGGTCAGTATGGTGACTGTGTAGAAGAGATGGACTGGGGTATAGGTGAAGTTCTAGATGCTCTTGATCAGCTTGGTTTCACAGACAACACACTCGTGTACTTTACCTCGGACCATGGAGGACATACAGAAGACGCATCTAGTCATAATGGAGGATACAATGGCATATATAGAGGTATGCCTACCTAATCTGTCTTAGTCATCAAAGTGAAACTATATGGAAGAACGCAACACTACATCAACACACAGACCTAATAACAAATAGATTGGACACTAAGAAAATTATCTAAATTTCATGTGGCACAGTGCGAAAATTTCACAAAATATTTTCCAAATTTAAACATACATATCAGGAACAGTTTTATAGATACAACTTTCATTCATGCCAAATCCCATCACAAATTTAATTATCTTTCCAATGATAGTATTTTGCTTTTTCTTACACTTAGAGCAAAAAAGGAGTTGAAGGAAACTTTGACTATGTCAAAACCTTGATTTTTAAGACAAAAGAAAAAAATTATAACATTTTTTACTTTAAACATCTTTTTATACAATTTCTTATTTTGAAAACAAACATAAAGTATTATAATCCCATTTTGCTATTCACTATGAATCTTTTGAATGTATTCTCATCAAAATCGGTGAACAATTGAGAGAGAAGATAGAAGGAAAAGTTAAGGTGCCATGTGATATTTTGGTTACTTCATTGGTTAAGTTAGGAAGTTTCCTATCTGTTTATTAATATGTCTGTGATCAACAGTTTAATTTAATCACATTGAACATGACGTCACTTTTGAAGTAAATACTGTTATTTAACAAATAATGTATGGTGCTGAGGTCCGTTAATATAGCTATCGGACCGGGCCCGGTCAATATGTAAGTTTATGGACCGGATAACGTCACATTAAACAAAGAGTGGAATATGCAAATGAGGTATAATATAGTTGATTTATTTCCTCTTCATCGCCACCTTTTATCATGTTTGACTTACGCTTACTTGTACATGTATCGCCTAGTATATTCATTTCTTCTACTCCATTTCATCCAATATAACATAATTAACAAATAATGTATGGTGCTGAGGTCCATATGAAAGTTTATGGACTGGGCAGTCAGACCTAGAATGTTATATGGACCGAAGCGAAGCTGAGGTCCATATAACGTTCTGGGTCTGACTGCCCAGTCCATAAACTTCATATGGACTGAAACACCATACATTATTTGTTATATTATACCGAATCTGACCAACAAATTAAATCAATACGTTTTATGATTTATTTTGACGAAGTTATTTTCACACGTCCGTTAATATAGCTATCGGACCGGGCGCCCGGTCAATATATAGAGATTATTAACTGGGGTAGGTGTGCCTCTTTGTGATATTGGCCCGAGATAGCCATATGAGGCCCGAGAGCTTTAGCTCGAGGGCCTCATATGGCTGTCGAGGGCCAATGTCACAAAGAGGCACACCTACCCCAGTTAATAACCTGTTTATTACATGTGTAACCAAAACACCATTATTTTGGATAGATTATTAGATCTAAATTGCGCAAAGTCATTTTAAATACCTTTTATCTACTTGTGTATTTTTTTTTTAATATGACTCTTTATTTAGATCCATTTTTATACATTGATTTACAAGAATAAAATAAACGTATGCCGTTAATATAATAGGATGTGCCATTTGAAATCGGCAATTCGGTACTTTGTTTCCAAAACACCAATTCATCCCACTTAATTAAAATAACACAGAAACGTTTCTGACGTAAAATCATCATAATGGTGACGTCGTGTTTGCCAGTGACGTTTTATTCCACGTCATTGACTTTGTCAGTTTTTGTGTTTACGTTTGAGCTTGTAGAAGAAAGGAAATTTCAAATGGCATTTGGTTTCGCAAATATAATCAGGGCCCTCACGCTACTTTGGGGGAAGGGGCCCGCAGCCCTCAGAAGGGTGAATTTTTGTAACTGGGGGGAATTTTTACAACAAATAAAAAACTCTGTTTGATTAACACGTTTCACTTTATTAACATACATTCGTCAGCCATCTGGTTCTTTTTCTGATAAAAAAACTCCACTTAATAACCATCAATGGCATGTCTTCATCGGAGATCCACACGTCCTGTGCACGATAAACAGTCTAAAACCAGTCTAATAATAATCAAAACGTCTTTTTCAAACCGGTAAACACGACAGCGTGAGCGTCTTGAAAATCGGAATTTTTTTTTTTTGATTTTTTTTTTACGAATTTCTGAGGGGGAAAAATATCAATTTTTTGGGGGAAAAAAGATACTTTTCAGGTGGGGGACTGCCGCCGAATAACGGCGGCAGAAATGACCAAATGAGGGCCCTGATAATATAAGGATAAAAAGGTAGGAGATTATTTTTTATTTCACATACTGTACAAGAACAAGAACGATTCGGTCTAAATTAACCTACAATATGACGTGAAAAAAAATGTGTGACTGGCTCGGAGATGTTGACAATTTTGCCGATTGTGTGATAGATTTAACCTATTAAATTATACAGTACATGTACATTTATATCAACTCGTTGTTTTTGATCTAAATGTCTTCAACAACCTATTATAATATATACTGTTTAGGGACCAGTTTCCGTCCAAGCCCAGTTTCCGTCATTCTCATTTAAAAACTGTTTTTACAATTGCAAATTGATAGCGCGATGGTACTTATCGACAGACGTTTTGCACAGACGATTGGAAACAAGAAGCAACCAAAAAGTAAAGAAGCGGTACAAAAACGAAAGTGGCCCCCGACCAGTATACAGTACTGCCGTTCGGGTCTCAATTACATTTTAAATAAAAGACATGCAGGAAACAATACATACTGTACTGTACTGTACTGTACAGTAGGTGAAATAAAAAATAATCTCCTACCTTTTTATCCTTAAATTATATTTGCGAAACCAAATGCCATTTGAAATTTCCTTTCTTCTACAACAAGCTCAAACGTAAACACAAAAATTGACAAAGTCAATGACGTGGAATAAAACGTCACTGGCAAACACGACGTCACCATTATGATGATTTTGTTACAAAGATTACGTCAGAAACGTTTCTGTGTAATTTTAATTAAGTGGGGTGAATTGGTGTTTTGGAAACAAGGTACCGAATTGCCGATTTCAAATGGCACATCCTATTATATTAACATCATACGTTTATTTTATTCTTGTAAATCAATGTATAAAAATGGATCTAAATAAAGAGTCATATTAAAAAAATATAATACACAAATAGATAAAAGGTATTTAAAATGACTTTGCGCAATTTAGATCTAATAATCTATCCAAAATAATAGTGTTTTGGTTACACATGTAATAAACAGGTCATTTACTGGGGTAGGTGTGCCTCTTTGTTACATTGGCCCTCGACAGCCATATGAGGCCCTCGAGCTAAAGCTCTCGGGCCTCATATGGCTATCTCGGGCCAATACCACAAAGAGGCACACCTACCCCAGTTAATAACCTCTATTTATGGACCGGATGACGTCATATTAAACAACGAGTGGTGGAATATGCAAATGAGGTATAATATGGCTAAATAGTCTAATGTTCTAGGTCAGTCGACAGATACGTCTCACTAACGTTGTCAATCTACATACCTATATTGGTCCATATATGTTTATGATATGCAAGTTGATTGTTCCTGGCTGTTAACCTGGCTGTTAACCATCATGTTCAGGCACTCCCACAGTTTCATTTTTATTTCACTATGCCTTACATCCTTGTATTCACACTCACCCGTAGTTTGATGTTATTACACTATTCCTTACATCTGTATATTCACACTTGCCCATATATAGTTTGATGTTATTACACTTTGCCTTACATCCTTATATTCACACTCACCCATATTTTGATGTTATTACACTATTCCTTACATCCTTATATTCACATTCACATAATGGATTGTGCCTGGCTGTTAACTATCAGGTTAAGGCTCTCCCATAGTTTGATGTTATTACACTAGTCCTTACATCCTTATATTCACACTCACCCATAGCATGATGTTAGTACACTATTCCTTACATCCTTATATTCACACTCACCCATAGCATGATGTTATTACACTAGTCCTTACATCCTTATATTCACACTCACGCAATTGCTTGTGTCTGGCTGTTAACTATCAGGTTAAGGCTCTCCCATAGTTTGATGTTATTACACTAGTCCTTACATCCTTATATTCACACTCACCCATAGCATGATGTTATTACACTATTCCTTACATCCTTATATTCATATTCACCCATAGTTTGATGTTATTACACTATTCTTTACATCCTTATATTCACACTCACGCAATTGATTGTGCCTGGCTGTTAACTATCAGGTTAAGGCTCTCCCATAGTTTGATGTTATTACACTAGTCCTTACATCCTTATATTCACACTCACCCATAGCATGATGTTATTACACTATTCCTTACATCCTTATATTCATATTCACCCATAGTTTGATGTTATTACACTATTCTTTACATCCTTATATTCACACTCACGCAATTGATTGTGCCTGGCTGTTAACTATCAGGTTAAGGCTCTCCCATAGTTTGATGTTATTACACTATTTCTTACATCCTTATATCCACAATTCAAGTAGTTGTCATCCCCAGCTCCATCACGATCATTATCTTTTCCACACTTTCGTTCCCTTCCTTCTTGTTAAATTAGTTCAAATGTCTCCCTAACTCTAAATAATTTCTGACTAGTTTCATCGACGGTTTCTTCCGTTCACACTCTCACTGATGTCTGTCTGGTCTCATCGACGGTTTCTTCCGTTCACATTCTCACTGATGTCTGTCTAGTCTCAGCGACGATTTCTTCCGTTCACATTCTCACTGATGTCTGTCTAGTCTCAGCGACGATTTCTTCCGTTCACACTCTCACTGATGTCTGTCTAGTCTCAGCGACGATTTCTTCCGTTCACATTATCACTGATGTCTGTCTAGTCTCAGCGACGATTTCTTCCGTTCACATTATCACTGATGTCTGTCTAGTCTCATCGACGGCTTCTTCCGTTCACACTCTCACTGATGTCTGTCTGGTCTCATCGACGATTTCTTCCGTTCACATTCTCACTGATGTCTGTCTAGTCTCAGCGACGATTTCTTCCGTTCACATTCTCACTGATGTCTGTCTAGTCTCATCGACGGCTTCTTCCGTTCACACTCTCACTGATGTCTGTCTAGTCTCAGCGACGATTTCTTCCGTTCACATTCTCACTGATGTCTGTCTAGTCTCAGCGACGGTTTCTTCCGTTCACACTCTCACTGATGTCTGTCTGATCTCATCGACGGTTTCTTCCGTTCACATTCTCACTGATGTCTGTCTAGTCTCAGCGACGGTTTCTTCCGTTTACACTCTCACTGGTGTCTTTCATCATATCTCTCTTTCCCGCACCTAACAAAAGCTACACAGTAAGATTAAGTAAGGTTAATTGTACGTATGTCTAGTAATACAGTTTCAACATGAAAGTAGGTATAAGATTCAAGGACCGCGGTCACAGGCACGCATAATTCTTTTCTTTTTTTGTAACGTACACAGGCGGCAAGGGTTGGGGTGGTGTGGAAGGCAGTATCCGAGTACCAGGCCTAATCAGGTGGCCTGGTCACATACAACAACATCAGGTCATCCATGAACCAACATCCCTGATGGATATGTTTCCAACACTGTCGAACATAATGGGAGCGCCTCTGCCCACGGACAGACATATAGACGGCCATGACATCTTACCATTGATAAGGAAGGAATCTACAATCTCACCGCATGAGTTCATGATGCACTACTGTGGGACAGAACTGAATGCTGTCACTTACAGACCAACACATGGTTAGTCATTTATTGTTCATCGATACCAACCCTATTAGGATGGCGTAGCTTGGCGCTAAATGTGAGAATCATGGCTCTTATGGTAGTATAAACCTACCACAGTGATGGTAGTATATACCTACCACAGAGATGGTAGTATATACCTACCACAGAGCCATGATTCACATGCTTTTCATAAATAGGTAGGACCCCGTACCGACCCCGATACACTCTATTACGGCGTGATTTCAGAAGACATCACGCAATGCCTATATAAACAACCGCCGTATTCCGATAAACTAACCTTAATTAAATACCACACGTGCATGCATAAAACTCACCAAAGAGAATAATAGTGTAACGCGCTGGTGGTTCAAGTGGTATCGTACCAACACATTGTTTATTTGTATGGTGTTTTACGTCGTTTTCAACACATGTAAGGTTATATATGACGGTCGTTTTTTGTCTTTTGTCGTGGAGACAGACCACCCACTTTTCCTGGATAGAACCAGTACTGTACACCTCCCGCCATCCGTAAGAATCGACACTTCCTCACAAGTCGAGTTCCCAGTGGGATTCGAACCCGCAGCGGTGAGAGGTGAAGGTTTACAACGCAACGTCGTTAACCATTCGGCCACAGAGACGCTCCAGCACATTGTAGCCGTAGCCTCGTCAAAGTGTTAATTAAAATGGACTCCGATAGTATACTCGTAAATAAAAAAAACGCTATAAAAAACTATTTCATATTAAATTAACAAGGAAGATAAATAATACTACTCAAGTGAGTGTTTCCTTCTTTTAATACTCTCTTTAGAAAATGATAAAATATCATTATTAAAGATGGGCTGTGAAAGAAAACACAATAATAAAAAATAGTTTATATTTATTGGAATAAACTGGCCATGGTTTCAGCATAATATAACAAGAAACATAATGTGCATATCAATGTGCAGTCACGATACTTATAAACAATTTTGATGAATGGTCATAGTTCAGACCAGTGAAGTAATACTCTTATTACTTCACTGGCTGATTACACGCGTTACAGAAATCTAGTTATAGATGATAAACATAGACTGAGTGCCTAATCATTATGTTAGTAAATTACAGCCATCGATCTATTTTAGATCAGACTACACCAATTACCAACCAATCAGCGGGCAGGGAAATAAGTCCAGGGTAAATTCGGAGCTATTACACAGAATCTCTTAATTTTGATTGGTTGACAAGGCAAACAAACCAAAAATCTTGCTAAAAAATTAAAATTCAACTTTTGAAGAGTACTTATAAAGTTTAAATCATACGTTTGTGCAATGTATTCATAATTTGTTGCAAAACCAAAAATATATTTTACATTTTCCTCATGTTTCTACATGCAAGTAGGTGGGTCAGCACCATCCGACCCAAACAGCTTTTTCAAAACATACTCAATGTATGGTTTGAGTATGTTTTTTTGATAAAACTAAGATAGGTCTTTCAAAACAAGTAAGCAAAAATATAGCTTCTTATATTAATGAACTCAGTACAGAGCTTAGAGCTATAATGTACGTCTATAAAAAATGAATTGGTGTAATATGACCTAAACATCTACTCGCGAAAGCGACAGTAGAATGCAAAATAGCGAGACACTACTTTATCTTGTCGATCTAGGCAATTTGTGCCCCTGTTTTTCAGCAGAATTTTACTTGAATGTTTATCTTTTGAAAATATCTCCCGCTGTGTGGTGGGCGGATACGGAACGATATTTCGGAGGGAAACATTTAAGAAACATGTATATTCTTTTGTTGAATTCTCAAATCAACTACACCCAGATTTCCCTGTGTCGCCCCAAACTCCCCATTTTGTTTTATTAACTTGCAATATTTCTAAATAAATAATTAATAACAATTAAATTGATGTGCATAATATATTCATTTTTTTGGATCTATTTGAATTTCGTATTATTCAAGTTACTTTCTATTTTCCCCTTTCGTTACGGTTTATTATTTCAATTATATCTATGTTTTTTATGTAAGCTCAAATTTCAAGTTTTCTTGAAATATTCAACTTATAAAATACTGTGTATTATTTTGGAGCACACAACGTTTGATTATAGTTTTAGCTGTACCATGGCTGTTAATTTACTTGTATTTTATGCTTACAGGAAAAACCGTATGGAAAGTCGCTTACCGTTATCCAGACCCAAATTTGGACGCAAACGAATGTATGAAGTACCCTCCTTTCATTAAAAACATATGTTCTTGTGCTTTGTCCAAACCACGTGATCCAGCGTTGTTGTTTGATCTGACGTCAGATCCTAGCGAATCCATTCCACTTGATTTAAATTCCGATGCAACGCTAACAGATATTGTAGAACATGTTACTAAGGCCGTACGTGATCATCAAATGACGTTAGTAAGAAAGGAAATGGCGCTCACACCGTTGACGGCAACGTGGGTACCGCACCTACAACAGTGCTGTAACTTTCCCCAATGTCGGTGCAGGGAAGCGAAGTATAATGAGAAGGAACTGGAATAAAACAAGAGAAAAACAGTTAAAATAATGAGAACCATTGCAGAAAGTCAATTTGTATGATGTAGTGTGTTGTTTCTTTTTACAATAAACCGCATGTTTCGGATGACCACAAAGATAACCAGTCACCATATGTCACTTTGGTTCGCATAAGTCGAAAACGTTTTACTAGAACTAAGTAAACATCGCAAAACTTTCCTGAAATAAAAATTAAACATAGTGTTTATATTTGAATCATAAGTGAGGATACCGATGGTGCATGTCCGCTGCAATACGTTACATGCGCTCGACGGTGTTCCTAATTTGCATATCAGTGCACAACACACACTTTCTGATTCTTCCTATGGTGTATAATTATATAGAGTATTCTGAAGAGAGAATAAAACAAGACAGAATAAAACAGAAAAGCAGAAAAGCCGCATATTCTGAAGAGAGAATAAAACAGAAAAGCCGCGTATGTGTTATGCCTAACCTTGACACGTGGTTTTTGTATTGACTGATTCAGTCGGAGCTGACTGATTCAGTCCGAGCAGACGGACATTTAATTATATGTTTCAAAACCCAAAACACCGTGATGGTTTACTCTTGTTACAATAAGTAATTTTTGGGATTTGTGTGACGATG
Source organism: Cyrtodaria siliqua (assembly GCA_037043455.1). Lineage (NCBI taxonomy): Eukaryota > Metazoa > Mollusca > Bivalvia > Adapedonta > Hiatellidae > Cyrtodaria > Cyrtodaria siliqua. The sequence continues at coordinate 11,286 of JAWPHD010001793.1, read as the reverse complement.
GAAATACGTATAGTGGAGTCCTTTTCTTTTTGCAACACTCGAATACTCATTTCTCTCATATACATTAGTGATGACATTTCCTTTCCCTGATATCACGCGAAACCGCAAATAATTTGAGATATTAAAGGTTACAGAATATTGCTTTTCCCAAAGGACTGCATTATAGCCTTTAGGGCTACCCTGACTTCCTTACATTCAAGTGCTATTCAAACAATGTTTATTATTGAGAGTTCTGGAAAAACTTGGAAAATGGTGAAAGAATTCTCAAAATTGGATGATAAACAAAGAAGGTATGGTCAGTTGAAGGTTCTTTTAAAACGAATATGGAAGCCACCATTTTTAGAGCTATGACATCACAGTTCTAAATGACCATATATGAAATATTTATAAATATGACAATTTTACTCATTTATAGGGGGAAAAATTAAAGTAACTGTATGAAGAATATGTATAACTAATGGCAATAATGCTTTTTATTTTATGATAAGCAATGAAATACTGTGTTTTATCAGTGAAATAAAAGCTTTATTCCGCACTGTGGAATATAGAGTTTTATTTCCACAGAAGCTATCGGGGCTACTTTTTTAATGTACAACCAACACAAATGCTTGCACAGCAACACGGCTCACAATATATCTTCCTACTGTTATACAATTAAATTCACTGTTTTTTGAATTACCATACTTTCTTTCTGTGACTAGGAAAGAAACAGGGCGCGTAGCCAGGTGTGTAAAACGGTTTTGTTACTGTAATTGCTTAAATAATTGTTTGTAAAATCATAAAATAAAACTAATTTTTTTATATGTTCACTCATGCTTCGCATTCGTGAAAATATAAAGTTTTCTCACTTCTCGATGAAATAAAATATGTTATTCACGACAAAACAACAAATATCCTCTAAATATTACCAGTTAAGGTGTTTGCATTCATTTGCAGTTATTTGCTTGGCTTTAAATGACATTTATCAATATTCCATATATGGTCATATGGAACTATGATGTCATAGTTTTGAAAATGGCGGCTCCCATATCCATTTTAGAACAACACTCAAATGGTCATATATTTTTTGTTTATCGTGCAATTTTGATAATTCTTTCACCTTTTGCAAGTTTTTCAGAACTCTCAATAAAAGAGCTGTTTGGCTGTGTCGCTATATTCCCTTTTAATGAGGAACTTTTTTCATAGCTAATCTTATGAAAAGTTAAACCAGATTTTACGGTGCACCAAACCTTACCCTAGTTCATGCCAGTAAAACGGGACAGTGTCAATAAAGATATCCCCGCCAGGTAAGTTGTGTCTTTTTTTTCAATAATAAATTCGCTATGAAGTGTCAGAACATGCTTGTAAGATAGAATGATAGCAGTAGATTCAAGCAGTAACCTACAACATGCAATGCATCTATCGGATTTCAAATATAGTGCAATTAAATCTTAACTTCATAGTGTAGAGTGTCATGGAAGATATCTAAAACTTATTAAGGCCACATTGTAATTTCATTATACTTAACCAAACAACACAAACACGGTACCTGATTTAACAAGTTTAAACATGATCTTGAGAGTTGTTATTTTTACAGACCTCTTAAGATATGGGCTCCTTATGTTTGAAACTTTAGACCTTCTAAAGTATTTGATCTCCCTTCAACATCTTTTGAATGTTATTGCATTACACTGTATTTTCATAAACGTAGAAAAAAAATCGAATCTTTTCTTATATTTACATTATCTTAAATTTACATTATTTTCCAATCGTTATAGTACCAACAACAAGGTGCCTTGGGAGATGATAATAATAAAAATATGCAAGAGAGTCAACTACCATCGGCGTATTTTCAGACAGTGGAATAATCAGAATATATTGTAACACTCTGGATGCGTGCGTATTAGCTTCGTCTCCTTTAAAAGTGAAGTTAATTTAAAATTATACCTTTTTTTTAAAAACAGAGAACACCAAGTGAACGTAAAAATAACAACTAAATACAAATATGGCCGAATTTCCAAAATGAATGTACAATGAAAATAAATACTGAAAATGGGAGCCCTTGGAAGCAACACACACAAACAAGTCAGAAAAGTAGCAGACTCGGTTTGATGGAGACTGTTCATGAGAGGTAATGTAGGATGTAACACCTCTCAAGCCCTTGCACTGGCTTAAGTGTTGTTCTACATTAAAACCACACACAGTGTGCTTGATGATCCCATATGACCATTAAGTAATAACACTACTGAACTGTATTCGGGGTGTCTTTTTCCAACCGCCACACAGCACTAAACAAATGCTAGTATGACTGTCAATAAATACTGAAAGGTGGATCCCTTGGAAGTCATAAATACCAATAAGAGAGAAAAATAGCAGACTCGGTTTTAGGTCAGATCGCATAAGATAGCTATATATGTGTAACAATTGACTAAAACAACACAGACATATGTAATGTTTTTTTTTATTTTTATAAAAGTTCGATTTTTATATTTACTTTCACATCGATGGTCTAGAATTATAAGGTCGTAAGTGTTACTTACGACCGTATATGACCGCAGCAAAAAAATACAGAATACACAATTGCGCAACTTTCAGTCTGGTACCCGTCCTCATATCAGTTTGCTTTTAATAGCAGGGTTTTATTCATCTAGTCTTTTGTCGTAAGTGAAAGCATGGATGCTATTTTTTTGCAAAAAAGGTCGTAACTACAGGACTATAATCATATAAGGTTGCAAGTGGTAGACACGACCTTATAATGTTGTCATTATTGTTTGATATTATAAAAAGTTGGGTCTTAACTGGCAGATACGACCTTATTATTCTCAAGATTTGATATAAATGTGCAACTGTAGAAGAGCCTCGTTTAAACATCAGGTGTACAAAATAGCCTGGTTTAGATACCAGGTGTACAAAAGAGCCTCGTTTAAATATCAAGTTTACAGAAGAGCTTTGTTTAAATACCAGGTGTACAGAAGAGCCTGGTCTACATACCAGGTGTACAGAAGAGTCTGGTTTCAATACCAGGTGTACAGAAGAGACTAGTTTCAATACCAGGTGTACAGAAGAGCCTCGTTTAAACACCATGTGTACAGAAGAGCCTCTTTTAAATACCATGTGTACAGAAGAGTCTCGTTTAAACACCATGTGTACAGAAGAAACTCTTTTAAATACCAGGTGTACAGAAGAGCCTGGTTTAAATACTAGGTGTACACAAGAGCCAGGTGTACCCAGAAGAGCCTCGTTTAAATACCACATAACAGGTGTACATGATAGCCTGGTTTAGATACCAGGTATACAGAAGAGCCTTGTTTAAATACCAGGTGTACAGAAGAGCCTCGTTTAAATACCAGGTGTACAAAAGAGCCTGGTTTAGATACAATGTGTACAGAAGAGCCTCGTTTAAATACCAGGGGTACAGAAGACCCACGTTTAAATCCCAGGTGTACAGAAGTCTCATTTAAATACTAGGTGTACAAAAGAGCCTGGTTTAGATACCAGGTATACAGAAGAGCCTCGTTAAAATACCAGATGTACAGAAAAGCCTCGTTTAACTACCACGTGTACAGAAGAGCCTGATTTAGATACCAGGTGTATAGAAGAGCCTCGTTTAAATACCAGGTTAACAGAAGAGCCTTGTTTAAATACTAGGTGTACAGAAGAGCCTCATTTAACTACCAGCTGTACAGAAGAGCCTCGTTTTAAATACCATGTGTACAGAAAAGCCTGTTTTAAATACCAGGTATACAGAAAAGCCTGGTCTATATACAAGGTGTACAGAAGACCCTGGGTTAAATACCAGGTGTGCAGAAGAGCCTCATTTAAATACCAGGTGTACAGAAGAGCCTCGCTTAAATACCACATACCAGGTGTACATCAGAGCCTGGTTTAGATACCAGGTTTACATAAGAGCCTGGTTTAAATACCAGGTGTACAGTAGAGCCTCGTTTAAATACCAGGTGTACAGAAGAGCCTCGTTTAAATACCAGATGTACAGAAGAGCCTCGATTAAATACCAGGTGTACACATGAGCCTCGTTTAAATACCAGGTTTACAGTAGAGCCTCGTTTAAATAACAGGTGTACATAAGAGCCTGGTGTTAATACCAGGTGTACAGTAGAGCCTCGTTTAAATATCAGGTGTACAGATGAGCCTCATTTAAATACCAGGTGTACAGTAGAGACTCGTTTAAATACCAGGTGTACAAAAGAGCCTCGTTTAAATACCAGGTGTACAGAAGAGCTTAGTTTAAATACCGGTGTACAGAAGAGCATATCAGGTGTAGAGAAGAGCCTAGTTTAAATACCATGTGTACAGAAGAGCCTGGTTTAAATACCAGGAGTACAGAAAAGCCTCCTTTAAATACCAGGTGTACAGAAGAGCCTGGTTTAAATACCAGGTGTACAGAAAAGCCGCCTTTATAACCCAGGTGTACAGAAGAGCCTAGTTTAAATACCGGTGTTCAGAAGAGCCTTTGTTAATACCAGGTATACAGAAAAGCCTAGTTTAAATACCACGTGCACAGAAGAGCCTCTTTTAAATATCAGGTATACAGAAGAGCCTAGTTTAAATACCAGGTGTACAGAAGAGCCTGGTTTCAATACCAGGTGTACAGAAGAGCCTCTGTTAAATACTAGATGTACAGAAAAGCCTAGTTTAAATACCATGTGTACAAAAGAGCCTCTTTTAAATAGCAGGTGTACAGAAGAGCCTAGTTTAAATACCATGTGTACGGAAGAGCCTGGTTTAAATACCGGATGTACAGAAGAGCCTCATTTAAATACCAGGTGTACGGAAGAGTCTCGTTTAAATACCAGGTTTACAGAAGAGCCTAGTTTAAATACTGGTGTACAGAAGAGCCTCTGTTAAATACCAGGTGTACAAAAAAGCCTAGTTTAAATACCACGTGTAAAGAAGAGCCTCTTTTAAATATCAGGTGTACAGAAGAGCCTTGTTTACATACCAGGAGTACAGAATAGCCTCGTTTAAATACATGTGTACCTAGAAGAGCCTCGTTTAAACACCAGGTGTACAGAAGAACCTTGTTTAAATACCACATACCAGGTGTACATAAGAGACTGGTTTAGATAGCAGGTGTACAGAAGAGTATAGTTTAAATACCAGGTGTACAGAAGAGTATAGTTTAAATACCAGGTGTACAGAAAAGCCTTGTTTAAATACCAGGTGTGTAAAAGAGCCTGGTTTAGATACCAGGTTTGCAGAAGAGTCTCGTGTAAATACCAGGTGTACAAAATATCCTCGTTTAAATACCAGGTGTACAGAATAGCCTCGTTTAAATACCAGGTGTACTCAAGAGCCTGGTTTAAATACCCGGTGTACAGAAGAGCCTCGTTTAAATACCAGGTGTACAGAAGAGCCTCGCTTAAATACCAGGTTTACATAACAGCCTGGTTTAGATACCAGGAGTACAGAAGAGCCTAATTGAAATACCAGGTGTACATAAGAGCGTACACTAATAGTACTACTAATCATAATGTAGCCTTGAAAGTGCTATAAAAGCATAGAATCAACTGTAATATTTGTAAATGTTTGTTCATAAATTGTTTAATTTTCTGTTCATTAGTTCGCATTAAAGTTCTCTGTTATTTTGTAAAGTTCTCTGTTATTTTGTTAAAATTAAAGTATAAAACATATGTCTTGTATCTCTTTGGATGTCACATTATCCATTACTGGTAAAATAAAAGACACTTACAGTGGTCTAATAATCACTTTTATAACATTTCAAAAGGTCGTAACAGCCAGATACAACTTTTTTGAAGAAAATATTCCTTTCCGAATACTTAATAACATAAAGTCGTAAGTGCAATTTCCCTGATTACAAAGTCAAATTGAAATTTTGTAATAAGAAATACTATATTTTAAAAGCCAGCAAACTACAGCTTATGTCACAATATAATTATTCACAGTATTAACACAATTTATAATGTATGTATGTATGTAATCATACTATACCTGGCCCCTTATTCTCGAAACGTTTGAGTTGAAATCTCAAAATCAAGCTCAGCTATAAAATCTTTCTAAATGGTCATGCAATTACTTGGAACTTTACACACACACACAATGCAAATATTACAGCTGGCCTGAACGTTCCGTAGTGGAAAACACTAATTGAAAAAAAGTTACAGCTAAAATAAATATTTGGATTTCGAGCTTGAGCATGGGATTTAGGCTGATCAAGTTTCGAGAATGGGGGGGGGGGGGGGGGGGGGGGCCAGACTTTCCTTTGTCTTTGACTCTTCTCTGAATTAAAAGCTATTGATACTATTTATTTGAATTCAGAGCGCTGAACTCTTCAGTTCCAGAAGGCCACTTCTCTTTCAGTAACTTAGATGGACCACGTACTGAATGTCCAAAATCAAGCTCAACGGGCAAAATCGAAAAGACTCTTGCTCAGCCTCTCGTATGGAAAACAACAAATGAACACCTTCGTCTCAATCTTTGTCACACTCTAAACTGAAGGCCCAAGAACGATTGTGATGCTCCGTACTGGACTTAAATGCGTAATACTCAGGTCATGCATATCTGGTTGAAATAAACCAAAATGAAGTTCGATCCTTGATCAGACAGAAATGACTTTGGACGTCCAACCATTGTAAAAACAACTTTATCAAAGCTTTCCCTATAGCTTTTACATGAAAACGTGTTGATGCACACTTACGTGTCAGTAAATACTAAGTTCCTGATTTTGTTTTTGTAAGAGGACCGACACAGTCAACTAAGACTCGACTAAATGGCTCATCAAATGCAGGAGTGGGTTGCAATGGAGCAGGGGCAATTTTCTGACTTGGGTTTCCCTACCAACTGACATGTGTGGCATGACTTACACCATTCCTGAACATCGGGTTTAAGTCGTTTAAGAGGTCTCAGTAACTCATAAATGGCCTGCCATAGGTGTTTCATGAGCCAAACTTAAAATAACCTTGCGATACGACCTCGATTACTCAATTTGCAGATATATAACTGTCCAATTATCGCCTGAAGGTGCATCAGGCGGTCTCCATTTTCGCCTCAAAACGCCATTTTTTATAAAGTAACATATTGGTACTTTTTAATCCACCTCTTGGGATAATGAAACTATCAAAAAGATCAGAGTCAAGCTCTTGCTCAGATAAGTGATAATGTTAATGCAATGAGGATTTGTTTTTGTATGGTGTTTTACGTCATTTTCAACACATGTAAGGTTATATTTTTGTGGTGGAGGCAGACCACCCACTTTTCCTGGGTAAAACCAGTACTGTTCACCTCCTGTCATCCGTAAGATTCGACACTTCCCCACTTACTATATGTCCCTGTGGGATTCGAACCCGCAGCAGTGAGAGGCGAGAAGGTTTACAACGCAACGGTGTTAACCCCTCGGCCACGATTAAGCTGCGATTGATTTATTAAGTTTTTGAAAAAAGGTGCATTCAGTGCCAATATTAACGTCATCAGCCACGGAAAAATCCATGGTCTCATTATGTGCCTCATTTTTCTTATAGCCTGTTAGCCATAGCATTAGTTACAGGGGATGTAGGAAAGATATTTGAATCATCCATCTCATTAAACTCGTTGGAGCTTCTGAGAGCCTTTTCGCCATAGTCCTAGTAAATCGGTGGCAGGAAAGATATCTAAATCTTCCGGCTCATTAAAGTCATTGGTATTTTCTTAGAGCCTTTTAGTCATTGCCCTAATTACAGAGCAGGCAGGGAAGATGGCTGAATCTTCCTGCTCATTAAACTTGTTTGTGCTTTCTGAGAGCCTTTCAACCATAGTCCTACAAAAGCGGAGGCAGGGAAGATGGCTGAATCGTCTTGTTCATTAAACTAGTTAACGTTGAATTGGTATACGTGTAACATGTTTTCATCTTAATTGGAAATCTCGTATTGTCCTACTATATGTACATTTATGTCTATAAATATGCAAATGTCATTACAAGCAATAAATATGTTTTTATCTTAATTGAAAATCTCAAAATGTTTTCTACCAAATGTATAATATCATCATTTACATATGCAAATGTAATTACGAGTAATAGCATACCATAGGCGTAGGATTTGGGTGGGGTGGGAGGCAGCTGGCCTCACCCACTTACAATTCGACAGTGGTGAAGTGGGTGCGGGAGTGCACAGTATGTTTTGGCACCCCCTCCCAATGAACACTATGTTTCCAAAGTATGTGTTGACCGCCTAAAAATATGCATAGACATGTAATTATTTTGTTCCAATGTGCAAACAAAAAATAAACAATAAAATAAAAAGGTTATCAACAGTTGAAAATATTCACTTGGCACCCTGGCCCCTCCACCCAGACACCTCTGGGTCAACTGATATTTAAATCAAATCAAAATCAATCAAGTTTATTGGTAGATAACCCAATACAGAATTTTCACCAAAACAAATATAAATACAAACAAGTAAAGATAATTCAAAGGTCATGCATATATAACATGATTAACGTCGCATTATCTGTCCTGTATAAAAAGATTCCTAGTTGCGTTAATATCAAATTAATGCATTATACTATTTCAAAACTTTCCCCTTAATGACTTAACTTTGGAGTCAATATATCTGTTCTTTGAACAAAGGTATATATAAGTCAGTAAAGTCATAGTCTTTACTCAAAATAATGTATTTAAACTTTTCAGTATCATTCATTTGAGAAAATGATGTCTGTGGTAGTGATACCGCTCCTCACTGAGTATAGATACGTCCTCAACATCTAGAATCTATAAAACCTCCCAATTGAGTATTGATACCCCTCTGTTGAGTATTGAATTTATAACCACTCGTCATTGAGTACTGATACCCTCCCCATTTTAGACTGATACCCCTTCCACATTGAGTATATATAATACCTCTCCATTTAGTATTGATACAAGTACCCCTTCCACATTGAGTATTGAATGAGCATTCATACTTGATGGCGAGAGATTTTATAGGTACTCAGTGTGGAGGGGGTGTCAATACTTAATTTGGAGGGTATCAATACTCAATGAGGTGAGATATCAATACTCAGTGGGGAGGGGTATCAAAATCCATAGCGTGTGCTATAAATACTCAATAGGGACGGGTATCAAAATTCAATGGAGAGAGAGTATCGATACTCAATGTGGAGTTATTATCAATAGCGAATGCGTATCGATACTCAATGGGGAGGATGCATCTAACCTCAGTTGGGAAGGGGTATCAATATCGATCGGGAGAGGGTATCAATACTAAGCGAGGAGGGGGTTTCAATTCTCAATCGGGAGTGGGTGTCAAAACTCAGTCGGGAGGGGGTATCAATACTTATTCTAGAGGGGTATCAATGCTCAGTGAGGAGGGGTATTAATACTCAATCGGGAGGGGATATCAATACTCAGTGTGAAGGGAGTATCAATACTCAATCGGGAGGAGGTATCAATACTCAGTGGGGAGGGAGTATCATTACCACAGATTGCGTTCAGATCACTGATTGGCTAATTACCTCATGGGCACGATTCACTATTTCGTGCGCACGATTTATTTTTTCATGCGTATGAATTATTATTTCGTGCACACGAATTATCATCCTGTGCGTACGAATTATTATTACGTTGCTACGATTTAACGATCTCAAAAGAAATAATTCAAAGGAAAATCGAAAAAAATCATTTTACCAGTTACATTGTTTCAAATCTCGGTCATTTATTATTACAGAACTAGTCTTCTGATCCACTTTATTAACAAACGAAATAGTCATGATTTCCTAAAGACATCATAAACATAAAGAAGACATGTTGTCCTATCCATTTTAATTTGGCGTGTGTGTCTTTTCATATAGATAAGGGTTTCTTATAACAATGCATGTGAGAATACTATGCGAACATTGTATTCTGTTTTTTCCAAAAGAAATATCCATTCCAAGTGGACAGTTCCAAGTGGTCCTTAATGGCACAATTACGCCAGCTATTAGTAGAGTATCAAGCGGAAAATGTCCAGTTACTTGCAGAATGTTGGTTAGTACTGGTAACAGAAGCAAAAAAAAAAGCTCATTGTGTCCGGTTCTGCAAGTCGTCTTGGTGAGTTGAGTATGTGTGCCGATTTATTTCAAAATCCCTCAGTGCATGTGAGAGTTATGCAGCGGACACGGAAATTGTAACGGACGGACGAACGGACGGACAACGGCAGAACTATATCCCTTTTCTTGGGGATAAAAAAAATAATAAAATAATAAAAAAGTAAGTAAAGATTTTATTTTTTATTTTTTATTTTATATATATTTATGAGATGGGAAGGTGTGCCAATTTATTTCAAAATCCCTCCCTCCATTCGTGGAAATTAAATTATGGTGCGGACATAAAATGGACATTATTATATGCATCACCTTTATGACCTTAACCTTGATGATACAGATCCGGGTGTTGGGTTCTGCACGTCGTCTTGATGAGATGAATGGTCAAGATAATGCAAAACGAATGATTCCGGTACCGACATGCCTAACCCTGGGATATAGCAAACCGCGAAAAGTTCCTTTCTTGAACCATTCATATATAAATTGAATGATAACTTTTTCTTTTTTTTTAAGTAAAACAGATTTAATTTGCTAAGACTCAATATTTTACATGCAGGGGTCATATTTCTACGTGTGAAGGATTGTAATATAACTGGCTTTCATTCCTCGACAGAAAAAATTATGACCGGGGTGTCATTCTATAACATAGAATTGAATTTTGACCGTGGGGTCAATTTAGGGACCAGGCAATATTGATCGGGGGGTAGGGACTGGTGCAAAATGGCATGGGACAGGTACTTTTTTGTCGCGACAAACCATGGGACGATATTTTCTTTCCGCTTGCATGCCATGGGACGTACACTTTTATCAAGCGTTTTTTTTTGTTGCAAAAAACTTTCAACAATTCAAATATTGAAGCAGTGATCTTAGACCATAAAAAGGTGCTTATGGACCAGGCAATATTCATCTGGGCGTTGGTGCAAAATGGCATGGGACAGGTACATTTTTGTCGCGGATAACCATGGGATGATACATTTTTTTCGTTTGCTTGCCATGGGACGTACAGATTTTTTTATATAACATTTTTATTTGCACCGGTCCCAACCCCCCGATAAATATTGCTTGATCCCTTACTACAAAGCAAAATGACAGGTATGGGTGTCGATTCTTTCCTTAAACGGTAGGCATACGATGACACTTAGAAGACAATATCCACAGTAGGGGCGGAGCTATATAGACTGAAGGTGGAGCCATGCGTACAGCGAGTTGATACACTTACAGAACTTTATTTTAAACGAAAAATCAAAGTTACTTATAGTATTGAGCGGCGTAGGTTTG